>APFE030214120.1:0-32839 GCA_000404065.3 Pinus taeda | reverse complement strand
AAGAATTGCAAGGATTATGAATGGTACAAAATCCTTAATGTGACTCAATTTGTCAATTCCCTGGAGTAAAATAGGCATTTTGATTTTCTCTTCAATTTACTTCGTATTTGGCATTCTAGAAGATCCTACTATTGAGACAACTCAAGAAGTTTATTCAATTGTTTTTTTGTTGGAAAAAATCCATATGAAGTTATTATTATTGCAGTAAAGTGAGAACCTTTCCATGTTTCAACTTTCTTATTTAATTTCATCTCTTTTGGAACTTTTCAGATTTCAGTATCAATGTTACAGGCGACATTACCTATATTAAGGGTGAACGAGTTCACTAGTGTTGGGTTGTGTTATATTCTTTCCACATAGTTAACAGGGGGTTTGAGGGGTACCCGTAATCCCACTTTATGGGGTCCGGGGCAGCGCCCCGAAAAATTTTGGTTTTGGACCCTATGTTAGGTTGGGCAGACCCACCTATGGTTTTGTGCATGATTTTCGCACATGTTTTTTGGACGTGATGGTTTTCGGTCCATGGTATTGGATGCGATGGTTTTTTGGTCCATGGTATTGGACGTGATGGTTTTTTCGGTCCATGGTATTGGATGCTTCGGCATGTATAAATATGTATTGTAACATTGAAAGGAATATAATGAAAAATCAAGCTGGTAGTCCCGGTTTTGGGATCCAGTGGGAAATCTCTGTGTATATGTGTTTTATGTGTTATGCTCTCGCATTTTTATTTTTCCTGTGATTTAGAATTCGTATGCAGGTAATTTCTGTACGGGGTTAAAACCTACAACTAGACCATGCAACTTCTTTAGAAATTTGATTCTATAGTGGATAGGTTGGGAATAGATAGTAAGTTTGAACTTCCTTAATATGCCTCAACCTAGCAATGAGAGCTTCTGTATGTGAAAATTTTCCAATTTTTGAAACATTGTTTTTTGAAGTTTTTTACAGGAGCAATTCCAAAGAAAATAATAAAGATTATGAAATTTGAGGGACTTTCACTGGAAAATGTTACAAGTCATTTGCAATTATCCATCAGAAAAGAGACTATTTTTTCAAATTTACAAAAATCATACGGTTATTTAAAATTGAAATTTATATTAGCAGCATATCCAAAAAGAATACAAATTTGAGTCAAGGTGATGTAGAATTATTTTGTTAACCATTTCAATATCAAGAACCTAAATGAGCATGATCTCTATCAATCTAATTGGAGAGTCTATTGGATCCTATCTTTCTTGTATTTTACAAAGTTAAGGAATAATATTTTCCATGTCTGTAAAAGAGAAAATTCCAAGGATGTACTAAATCTTGTCTCTATGTTTTTGTGTGTGTAGAAATACCGACTACATCTAAAGAGACTATATGGGGCCATCTTAGAACACTATTAGTTTCTGATTCTAGGTTGCATATGGTAGCATCTCTAGAGGGATGATAAAATTACAACAAGTGGAAAATAGTTTTTCTTAGTCATATTGTTCCTTATACTAGGATGCAAATGATAACATACTTGGAGGGATCATGGAATTATAGCAAGGGGAGAAAAGTGTTGCTTCATTATATAGTGAAAAACTCTTGAATGTGGGAATTGGGGTAAGTTCAATTTTATTCATTAAGGGACTAGACCCAAGCACTCTCAAATCCCTTAAAAAATACATGGCTTATCATTACAAAGGCTTTAAGTTTCTTTTCCTCAACATATGTGCAAGCGGGGATACTTTTGGAGGAAAGTACTAGACCCCCATTTGATTCCTCATGTCGAAGTTTATTCCATTTCATTAGTGATTCAGTAATAGATCTGGAGTAGAGAAAATTAGTGTGTGTTGTTATAACCAGAAATCACTTTTGAAACAAAATATCAGAGCTTGAGAAGTGTTTCAGGTACTGTGTTTCCCTTATTTGCATTGGATGTATGGAGATGCATTTTTTGTTGTTATTCATCCTGGCTACTCAGTGCTAGCTCCAATTGGATTCTTTGTGAGCTAGTTGACATTTCATCCTACTGTTTTACTAAATTGACTCCTTTATAGTAGCTAAGATCTAGAATCATTGATTGCAAAGCATCCAACTGATTTCTCTTATGGAGAAGCATACTCATTAAAAATTCATGTTTAAGATTGGCACTACACTCCTGCTTGCTCAAGTTGTCAAGGAGAGACCAGAATTGGGAATTCAAAACGGTGACTACATTTTCATGCCTTTGCAGAACAAGGCACATTTCTCTTAATTCTTGACAGTCCATTGGCTCTACGAGGGAGCTTTCAATTTCAGGGATGCAAACCAGTGAGGGAGAGAATTCAGACCTGAGAGCTAATTTTGATTGTTCAAGGCTGAATTTGGCAGTGTTTGATTCTTTTCCCAAGCAAGAAACAACATGAAGTTTTAAAATGGAAAATCTAAGATCAATTGAATATAGAGAGCTGGAAAGAATAGAAACTTTGAGATGGAACTAACTACAAGCCTTGCCAAAGACATCACCATGATCTCCACTGTATGGGATGAACTAGAGCTAGAGGGTCAAAGCTCACCAAAAGAAAATGTTGCATCCCTTCCTTGAGACTAAAAAGGAGAAATGAATTTCACATTAAGAGACGACACCATAATCCTACCTTAAAACCAAATTCCTAAGGCCAAGCAGTTATTAGACATAATGTGGGTTAATTTAAGCATGTATAAGGATATGCAAGTCTTATCCCTGCTATTCTGGCTTCATGGGAATGGTTTTTCATGCTCAAAAACATGTCCTAATGCTGATGTTGTGATGTCTGATGAGGAATTTGTAATATGGGATAGTTTGATCATAAGCTCAATGATTAACATATAATATACCCCTTTTTCCTTGATGTGTTATTGGCTTTTAAGTCCGCCATGGTGTTCTGTTCGTGAAGGATATGATACAAATTCACCTTTTCATATTCAACTAATAGTTTTTCTTGATTATTTCCAAAATAGAAGAAAAATGAGGGTCTACAGGATTAGAGTTGAAAATCATATGCTAAATGATTAGGGCAAAGTCTCCTAACACAATGAGATTTTGGATTTGAGAACTCTTGGCCAGAGTGAGTCCTTGCAAGAGAGCATAGGCTTCAACTTTGTTGTTTGAAATGATGCCAAGAATCCATTCATAAGTGCATACCCTTTTCTCCCTGGGGCAGTAGATAACCCCTCCTACATTTTCCATGGTTATAACATCAGGTTAAGGGTCCTTCTACTCAGATCTGAATCTTCATTTTATATGCTTCAGAAGTAATTCGAATAGTTGGGGCTTGAGATATAGGCTATACAGGTGTATGGCATCTATGGCATCTATGATCTCTTCTCAGGGACCAAAAATTTTGTTCCTCCTTCATTTTTGAGCCATTTTGGGTGCACTTGAAAATTGTTAATCAACAGCCCATGAGCTTCTTATGAATTGCACTTTTGCAAGTTTCAGGCACAAGGAAAAAGGTCAAAAATATATGTCTAAAGAGACTTGCAAATGACTGAAATAAAGTAGTAATGGGGCCTATCTCAACTCACTGTTTCAAGGTTGACAAAATTTATATATAACAGATGCTCCCTAATGTGTGGGGCAAGAACACGAGATGATCGCTAAAACACATTATAAAGGTTAGATGAATTTGACAAGGATCCCAATAAACCAAGTATTATAAAGTTACGTGCACACTGCAAGAAAAACCAAAATATGAGATGGCTCTCCTCTCCAAAGCAGGCATACTCATTCTTAGGTGGGAAGCAAGCATGGATTCCAAATTAGGTACATTATAGAGCCATGAAGTATGCATAATGAAAAATCATGGCCACAAAAGAATATAGAGTGGATCCATGTCAAATCAAGATCATAGCCATGAGTAGATACCTAGTGGATTTGTCTTAACGATGCAAGGGCTTGATAAAAAATACAGATTTTAAACTACAGCTCGAGCAGAAAAACGTTAAACTCATAGAGCTTCTACTCCCTATCACTAAAAAAACATAGTGTTAAATATAAATATGCAACGCCACAACAAAAGCACTATTCCCAGGAAAATTTTTTCCATTCAAAGCTAAAAAACGTCCTCCTGATGAGAAAACACAATAACTACACAAGAATATAATTTATCAGAGTTTTCCTAGGATTTCTGCTAGCTTCTTTTCCTGCACTGCGTCACTGAGGCATGATCTATAATATCTGTGATAAGGACATGAAGATTATCCTTTTATTAATGTGATGCCCAATTTTAACTCTGCAAAATCAATGATCTCAAATTTTTGTTACTGAGCCAGTGTCTGGCATTTACGTAGTGTTTAAACAGGGTAGGTGTTGAATGATTAAAGGATCACTCTTTCCAACACAAAATGTAGTCAATAAATTAAACAAAAGACTACTCTACCACTAGATTAAATAAATCATTTGTTATAGAGGAGGAGGATAAACACACAAAGACATAGCCAATTTTGATTCTCGGTGATTAAACAAAATTCACAAAAACCAGTGTTTTTATTCTAAAACAAAGTCTCATCTTCTAGCCCTCAATGGCTCCATCTATTCTTAGCTTCTTCACCTATCCGTCTCTCCACCGTTTTTTTTACAAAATTACAACCTAGAAATATATCAACCTAACTAACAACTTCCTTCCACAAATGAAGGAGGTATATATTTTTTTCACATTGTCCTATCATGAATCAATTATCTAAGTACATGGATTGATCTCCTCGCAGGGAGGATCAACTTACCACTCATTCTTATTTCTACTTAGAATTTGACAACAAACTAACTACTTACATAAGTTGTAATTAATGACAAATTTAATAATCAATTTCCTCCAAACCATTGTTAGCCACAACATGTGAACACACAATCACATTGTTGGCTATGTCTAGATGCTCCTGTGTCAGACTCTTGGGGAAGAGAAGAATGTTCCATATTTAGGATCTATTTGATATTTATTCAACTCTTCTGCTATCATCCAACTAGCATCTTCAATTTGCCACACTTTCCATTAAACTAAATATTGATAATATGTCTGTCCTCATGTCTTCTTTGTCACCCTCTTCTCCAAGATTGCTTCTACCTCTTTTCTGGTTGTATTTGACATTTGTTCCTTCCAATCCAAAGTCCGAACTTCCTCTTCTGTCACTTCATCTTGTGATTCTACTTCTGGTTCACTGTATGGGTACAAGTCTGCAACATTAAAAATAGGAGATATCCCAATTCCTTCTGATAGCTCAATTTCATAGGCATTGGCAGAAAACTTGCGCAGAATTCTACATGGTCCTATATTTTTCAATTTTAGATTGTTATAGGTATCGATAGGAAACATTTCCTTCCTAAGTTAAACTATAACTAAATCACCCACTTGAAATTGCTTTTCTGTCCTCTTCATATCAACCCTTTTTTTATACTTCTTGTTGGTTTCCTGTAATCTCTACTTGACATCTTCCTACAATTTCTACATTTGTTCTACAAAGTCTTCAACCTTTGCACTCCTTGTCTCCTACTTTCCCAAATCTCTAAGCTCGTATACTCCTCTAGAATGCATTCCAAAAGCAATCTGAAATGGGATCATTCTGGTACTCCGATTAGGATTATCTTTATAAGCAAATTCAACCTGAGCAAGTGCTAAATCCCACTGTCTTGGATTTGAAGGAGTGATTACTTGTGTGTATATGAAATTAATTTTTATGCTTCTTCTATTCAATTTTTAGCTAGTGGGTGATCGAAGTTATGGTCTGAAATTTAATTTCAACATTAGTTAAATTAAACAACCTACTTGCTTGTTTAATTGATATGATAAGGACATTAGTCACCTTTAAAGAAATATACGGTTATCAATAAGGAATTAGTACTTTTTAGAGCTTGTTTCCTTTTTAGGCTTTGATAATTTATAGAAAATACACTAGGAAAAGTATTGAAGAAATTAGAAAAAATATATAGAAGCAAGGATATTTGTTAAAACACCTTGAATTTACCACTTGAAGCATAGAGGAAAGGGACAAAGTGTAGCTTTCGATTGACTATTATTTGAGGTTAACCTTTCTTATTCCCAACATTGATGAGTGCTTGGAAGTCACTAATGCACATAAAGAATGCAACATGCACTGTCTTAGGTTGGAAACTTTGGCCATTATAAATATCAATCCATTTTCTATCCTCTCAAGGTGTTCAAATGTAGCGTATTAATACATCTAGCAGAACTATTCAATCTAGTACAATGCCATTCATAATGTTATGCCCTTGATATTTCTTGCAGATTAACAATGTGAATTGGTAACTAGAGCTCCCTTGTAGCACTGCAGGGGGGAAGAAAAAGATGGCAGAAGTTTTGAGATAGCAATGACCTACCTTTTCTGGGCTGGTGGATATCCCATGTGCTACCACTTTAATTAATTCACATCAATTAGTTGCTAGACGAATTTTTTTAGCTATTTTAAGGAGTATATTTACGTTCTCCATTCACCAACTTGACAACAAGGGACTATAAAATTTTGAAGACATTGGAGTTGAAACTTTGCATGGTTCAAAATATTTCTTTCCTATTGGAATGTATTCATAAATCTCTTATGTCCTTGCATAAGTTGCAATTTCAATTTCCTATGCGTGGAAAATATGTTGATAATAAGAGTTCCCTTCCATCTAACAATAGGCGGATTAAGGCAAAGCAGTTTCTAAGCAACTCACATATGCATGATAAAAATAGAAAGAGAAAATTAGATAACCATTCAAATGAATATGGTCAGAATGTCATGTGCCCTAAACATAACTCTATTATCCTGTTTGATGATTGGAAGCTAAATGATAAATAATCTTTGACATATGTTTACAGTGATGATATGGAAAATGACATAGATAGTTTTGTTAATGTGAATTTTATGGTAGAAAACAAAGGGTATCCTAAGGCTTCATTCTCTGACACAGATGATATTTTGATAACATATTTGAGCAATTCTCTTGAACCCAACTTGAATATAATCAAATATATCATAGAAGGTATATGTTGAACCTGGAAACCCATATGGGAAAACCAACAGGCTACAATTTCAGTGTCCTATGCATGGAAAATATATTGAGAATAAGAATACCCTTCCATCTAACAATAGGAACATTAATGCAAAGAGACTTCTAAGAAACTCACATATGCATGCTACAAATACAAATAGAAAATTATATAACCGTTCAAATGACTCTGGTGAGAATATCATGTGCACTAAACATAACTCTATTCATATTGTCATGTTCAATGATTGGAAGCAAAATGATAAATCATCTTTGACATATGGTTACATTGATGGTGTGGAAAAGGACACAGATCGTTCAATCAATATGAATTTCATGATAGAAAACAAAGGGGATCCTAATGCTTCATTCTCTAACATAGATGATCCTTTGATAGAGGATTTGAGAAATTCTCTTGAATCCAACCTGAATATACTCATGTCAGCAATGAATATGGACATGAAATTACATAAATATACTGAGACCATGAGCCTATACTTTTAATGTATGATTTCAAATGTCTCTAATTGATATCATGTTGCTTCATTTGTTCTTTTGTGTTAAAAACTTGTGTGTTGATTTTATTTTACACTAAGAATTCTTCTATGATTAGTGAGGGAATCAAGATGATGAGATCATATATGTCACAATGGTATGTGGTATTCTATATTTAAACTTGTTTTTCAAAGAAGAAATACTGTTAGTTTAAAAAATTGGATGGTTTATGAATATTTTTTAATTTTATAAAAATTTATGGAATGCATGTTTTTGTATCTATAAAGATGTCTTCTTCGACATTTTAACCACCTTGGATTTTTTTTTGTTGCATATTATCTCCAATGTTCCATGGGTACATGCCCCCCATGCATCTCATGATACATGTGGGACCAAGGGAAACATTTCCCAATGTGGGGGACATATTTCCCTGAAAGGGGTGTATCTAGGCAGCCCCTCCCCATCTCCCAACCAACTCTCGGAGGGTATGCCTAGGTGCCATGACCCCCATTTTTTTTGTTCAAAAAACCTTTAAGACAAAACAAATGTATGGGATAGAAATTTGAGGAGTTTGTGACCTTGGAAATTAAGGGAAATATCAAATTCTTAAAATAAAAGTCACATTCTCCAGACATTCTCTAAACAGTCATAAATGAGACATTTTCATTTATTTCTACTTTTTATATCCAAATAGTCTCATTTATGAATGTTTGGAGAATGTCCAAAGAATGTCACTTTTTTAACATTACCATGTATTGTTTTTGGGTGATTGAGAGTGTTTCCAATGTCATTGGACTAATATGGAGAAAGTGGAATTTCATATCCCATCCAGGATAATTTATTATGAGATTGATTGAGTAACAAGGCTTTCGTAATAACACCAACAATAATTCTTTGTCGGATTTGGATAACAATGGGCACCAAAATTTCAAATTTTTGGTGTCCATGGAAGACATAATGATCAATATTGACAGAGATGGAAGTTTTCTCAAGTTCAAATATTATATATTGATAGTTTAAAAAATGCATCAAAGATTGTTGCAAGAAAGGACATTAATGAAAGGTCAGTTTAAATTTTCATAAAGTTTCAAGAAAAACTTTGAAATGGACATTAGAGCCATGAGCTTGGAGAACCTCAAAGAGAGCCTATTCCAGAGATAAGTATGTGCAAAGAATTGATTGAGCTCATGTAATAGTGAATGTTTTAAAGGAATCTCTAGTAGTGTGGGCTAGAATGAAGAAACCTATACAGAAGGCTTTGATATTTTGAGTGACAGAAAGATAGAGGAAAAATAGGGCGCCAACAAGAAGTATGAATTTTCCTAAGAGAAGGCATTTAAATTCCACCAGAAGGGAAAAATTCTATCCAAAGTCAAAGAAGAACCCATTCTACCTAGCAAAATATCATTAATATTGTACAAAGTCTGACAAAATTACAAGTATTAGTGATAGAAGTAAGATTTTGCTGACCTTTTTGTTTCACAATAAATCTGCACACTAATGGAGTTTTCAAACTTTCCAGCAACTTCTGCATTTAACTGGCTATTGAAATATTATTGTCAGAAGTCAAAAGAAGTATATGAGAAAGCTAGGAGGATTGATGATCACTATGCCATCTGAAGTAGATGACCTCATACTGAGTGCCTCAAGTGTAGGACATGGAATATGCATGGTGAAGAAATAAGTACATCACTTTTATATGAAGATGCAAATAAAACAAGAATATTCATCTCTATAGTCAAGCTATATGTGTCACAAATACAAAATAGAAGATCAACGATGGCCACCTAAAAGGTGTTAAGTATGACAATGATTAATTGTCTGCAATCAATGAAACAATACAAGAAAAAACAATTACACATCAATTGACTTTAACAATTAGTTCCAGATCTTTATGATTTAGTCACTAGAGTGGCGAGTTGGATGGTAACTAGTCAAGCTCATCTAATTCATCAAAAATGTTGTCAATTTATTTTACATTTTCCTCTTGAATACCCTGTTGGTGCCAAGATACTACAACAACCCTTGTATTTCTTAGCAATTCACCTTTTTATACTAGTGATTCGCCATTTTGTACTAGTAATTCACCGTGATTTTACAAGATAGTATAATTTTTTGAGAGATTGACAAAAAATATTATATTTACAAATTATATTATTAATAAAATCGCCTTCCATTTTTCCTATGTACAATGGGGATTCACACATTTATTATACATATAAATTTAGGGGGATTCTTAAAATTTTCCCTGGCATCCCCCCATCCCACTTGCAAAGGAATCACGTTTCATTGCTAGAAAAACGTCCCACCAGAGTTTGTGTGAGTTTCCCCAAAAAGGGGACATGGGGGAAACATTTCCCCATCCACGAAGAGTGGTGGAGTATCGGGGTGTGTCCCCCACCCTGGGGGACGCATCCCTATGGAACACTATATATTCGAACTCTATGTCCTCACTATTACTAAAAATATTATGTTGGTATTCCATAGAGATTTAATCCATGTTTTAATAAAATTAAAATGAGAATACATTGATATATATAGATGTGAAATTTATATGATTATTTATATTTATTATTATATTTTCATATGAAATTGTATGGTATATATTTTTTATTTATACATTTACTTTTACTTGTAATAGATACGACATTCAAAAACGTCGACAAACTTATGTACATAACATTGCTTACATTACACACATCTCCCTTACACTGGGTTGTAGAAGCCAAATGGGGAGATGGAATCAAGAAATGGAAGGAAAACATTTTGAAAGAGGAAGCTAAGTTTAATATTTGAAATAGGAAACTAAGGCATTAAATTTTTCTTTTAAGTTTAATGCCTTCATTTAAAAAAATAAAGAAAATAATCAATGCCACGGGTTCCTAGATGCTTAATTTTTTTACATGCTTTGAAACAAATGATTAATTGGTAAATATGATTAATTTCATAAATTAAATAAAATTTTAAATCTATAGTTTCAATACTGTCATTACCACTGTGGAAATTTGTAAAAGAAATAGTCATATGTTATTAGCTCCTTAGCCAATGCTAAGAAATAAACCTTAATTAAAAATATTTTCTAGAATTCTGCAAAGATTTGCTTATGCAGAGTTTTTAGTGTGTGAAAAGCTTTGCACACTGCTTTACATGAAAATATCCATATGATGTTTGAAAACTTTAAACACAAGCTGGGAAAAAAGAATTTAGAACTTTTTAACATTATGTCTTCAAGATTAAGGCTTTTTTTTTCTGCCAAGATCACAATATACTAGATGATAGTTTAAATATCCGACAATTTTTTTAGGAAATGTTGTTAGAAAAAATCAATGAGATCATCAACTACTTTTCATTTTTTTATTATTATACTATCAGTTCATGGTATTGTGAGTGCTATGATAGTGTGTTATTTCTCTTTTCAACTGTGCTAGAATTGACGGGTTTGCAAATCCTTTGCAAAACCAGAGTAAATGGGGAACACTAAACAAATCTACAATTAATATTATTATTTTTGCTTTTGTGGAGCATATGATGGCATATGTGCAGAAAAACGGGGATGAAGACCAAACAGTGATTACACGAATCAATTTCTCAGGCTATTCCCTCACCAACTAGTTTGAGACTCATTTCCATTATGATAAACTTATATGAAGTTGCAACATGGAAATGCATAATCAATTTTATTGAATTGTGTTTTGCAGAGTATTATATAGTGCTAGATATTTTATAATATTCAGAGAAAGTTAATATTGTGACAATTTAATCATGTTGAGAGTTTTGTGCATCCTCAAACATTTATTGAGCTATCTTGTTTCTATTTCTTCAATTAGTGTTTTCCTGTGTAGAAATATAGGTCACCCATGTACATATTGCAAAGCTCACTATGAAAAATATATTAATAATGAAATGAGCATTGTTCTTGTGCCAAAGTGTTAATCATCCTCTCAAGTTTCATTGTGCATACCTCCACACTCCACACAATCTATCAATATCAAATTGTAAATACACTAACTCCAAAATAGTTGAAAACACATTACAATTAAATCATGCCACTACACTTGCATCATTCCACAAATAATATACAAACCCTTTATTCCACACATGCATTTGTCCTTTTCATAGCCTCCGCACATGCACAACCATCTCCACACAATTACTTATGTATTCAATCAATAATTGACATCTGAAACTGTTATTAATTGATGTGAGTTTTAATTATAATGGGGGGGAAGCAATTGTTGTGAAACATGTTCCTAAATAAGAATTAAAAAATATGTTTGTGAATTTATTATTTTAATAAACTTTTTCCAATGCTTTGGGCACAATGAAAGCTTTGCACACATGATTTTGTTCTACAATTTTTTTGAACAAGGAGCCCCACATTACCACATCCGACAACCACTTTTGTAGTTGCAAAATAAGTTACTAAATAATAATTAAAATGGAGATTTGCATATTTATTATTTAAAAAAAACCTAGTGTGGATCTTTGCTTCAATGAAACTTTCACTCTGTAGGTAGCTCCACACATTGCCTCTTTGCACACTGCTTGTTCACACAAGAAATGATTCATAAACTACTTATTACTCTTGAGAAAACTTGATAATTACGATTAAAATACTTAACTTTTGTTTATTTATTATGAACTGAGCAATGCCATTCACAATATCAACAAAGTTTCATTGGTAACCCAATTCAATATATATGAGAAAAGTTGTTATCAGATTGCAATGTTATCTAACTTGGCATTATTTGAACGAATTAAAATATTAAATTTAAAATCATGATTTTCAAAGAATTGAAATATTAATATTAATGTGTATTCTAAAAATTAATAGAAAGTCAAAAGCTTTGAAGCTTTCTTTATGATTTCGAAAGCATTAAAATATTAATATTAATATATAAATTATTAGTAATTGAGTTAATTGACAGAATGGGAAGGTCCATTAAAATTTGAAACCACAACATGTCTAATGTTGATGCTTATTAATAGTCTAATGTTCATATTTACTTACTAAAAGGCTAATGTCAATATAATTCTATTGCAGAGTGCGGAAGTAGAATCCAAAGTTTTATTGTATGAAGCATTCTTGTGGATTTTCATGCCTCTACACATGGATTTAATGTGAAAATGCAAAGGATTATATTATGCAACATAATAACCCTTGAGCATAAGCCCAAATGTCATCGAACACCTTTTACAAACTAAATACAATTTCCATAGTTCAGCAAAATCAACTTCCTATGTACAAAAAACATTGCTAATTAACTTATTAAATGTTGTTCTCTTCGCATAGTGAAAGATTTTTTTATGGTTACACTTGTGTAAATAGGCATATGTGCATAACTGCGGATCATGTCCATTGTGTGGAGGAAGCTTTCAAGATTTCATTTTTCGGATCCTAGTGCTCCACATAATGAAATATTCCCTTTCAAGAAAAATTGTTCGCAGAAAGCTCTGCTGCTAATTAATCTACTAAAGGTTACATACTGCAACATATGACGAATCAAAATTGAAATTGCATAAAATTAATATATCACTTTCATTTCAAAATACAATAAAAAACTTCCATTATGTATTATAAACAAATATGAAGAGAACTTAATAAAATCTCTTCCTGGAGTCATAACAAAACAAACTATTCGCATGCTTCATGTTATTGGCATATATGTATCGATGACATAATACAGGTGCTCAAAGAATAATTCCATAAAATTAAGCAATGCAATTATACTAACAAGAATAATATCGAGTTTCAAATTTAAATCATGATAACTATGATTGAAATAAATAAAGAGAATAAAAATGCATATAAGATCAGATGCTAAGCATTAAGAACTCCGATTCTCAGCAGGAAACACTTGTATCAGAAACGAAAATGATCAATGGCTTAGTTTATTGGCTCATTCACTATGTTATTATGGAGTCTCTTGTTTAAATACCTGCTTCTGCATCCGGTAAAAGTAAATGTGTGAACCGTAATATGGAAAGAGGTAACTCGAAAAGAAAACAAGGAACTACATTAGTAAAATAGACCATGTGGAGTTAGTAAAATTAACGAATCATAATGATTGAATACTAGTAAATAGAAAAGGAGCATGTAAAGATTTAAGGACGTTCACAATTTGTGAAAGAATATATGCTAATTGTTTCATTACCAACTGCCTTCTGAATGAATGGCCTCTTGAACCATTGTCTTCAACTTAGCTTGAATGAATTCTTTAATTGGTCCCATTGTAATCTCTAGCCTTACATGTTGATTGAATAATTTATTTTTGATCTCCATCTCCTCTTCTTGTAACTAAGTAGTTAACACATATTTCATGTCATTAATACTGACAAAGCCAACTAGCCATTTGCCAATTTATTCTAAAGAAAAATCAGTTATGTCGTAAAAATATTTTTCCATTGAGTGTTTTTGTCATCCAATTCAAATTTTAATGTATATTTTGTAGTCAATTTAGAATTTTGTATAATGCATGGGCCATCTAGATCTCAAATTTTTTCATTGTCTTTAGAAACACATCGCTTCTTGTATTCTCTATGCACTAACATTTAGAAATATTTTTTTATAGTGTACTAATTCTTCTGGACCATCTAGATTTTATTTGCCTCATTCGATTAGCATTTGGAAGTTCTCTATTTTTCTTGTCAAGATCAGATAATAATTCTAGCCTTTGACTAAAAGCAAGTCATTCTTAATGAAATGTTTGTCTTCGTTAATATTACTTCTCCCCAAATCGATAAATGAGTTGATTTATTGTGCTAATTGTAGCAGAACATAGAACATTAGTCATGCATGTTTCATTATTTCTAACCTATGTCATATATTACCGACAATATGACATTTGAATGCATTAACTAGTTGTAGAGCTCCAATACATCCATGAGATGTGCTAGCAGTGGGAATTGTAGATTCCGAGTGTGTATTACGACTAGAGTCATTAAAAAAGGACCCAAATTTAAATCATTTTCTAGCATTTCTATTTTTACTTTCAATACCAGGTTCTTTTCTTTTCATTTCTTAATAGACATTACAAGCACATTCTCAGTAGCTTCACTCAATGTAAAAACATCTGTGGCTACAATTTCAGACATATGAAGATTCGTTTCTACTATATCAATAACTTTTTAACCATGCATCCTTAACTTTTCAATTTTAAATATTTTATTGTCCCAATTATTTACATCTTTAAAAGTAACAAACTAATCATCGAAAATAGCAAATTCTTTGGCAATTTGCTTCATTATTTTCTTATTTCATTCAAAGCACTACCGACCCAATCAGGTAGTAGAGTTTCAATATCCTCATTGATACATTCTTTGTCATCTCTAACAACTAATATCTGATCGTGAATCAGTTATCTAGATTTGATATATGTTTGTTTTCTTTCACTTAAAGATGAAGCCAAATTAGTTTTGGATATGTAAACAGAAGATTGTGCAAGTTTTCTGCTTCTTTGTTTACACTTTGTTTCAGTGCAAATACTTTCTTCTTCATCAATTTCTCTAATAGTTATTACTCCTCCTTGATTATTTCATGGAGCACTGTGACTCTTTCTACTTTCACTTGTAACTTTTGTAAACAAGGTCTTGCATTTCATGGCACTTAGCTGTGTGATATATAAGCCTTTTGGATCAACATCTCTCCAACCTTCAACTTCTTTTAAGTTAAAACAATGGAAAGACTTCACAAACTCTATAATATGGCTTTCATTCTTCATGGTTACTCGCCTAACAGTAAATGACAAAGAAATAAATTATTTATTCTTTTTGTATTCAAATTTAACTTTTTAATCGTAGTATTATCTGCAGACTTTGGCAACAAAGTAGCTACCCATAACAACTATTGAAAGCATTAGTGTTTTACTTTGAAACCCATCAACTCAAATAACTGTATTATTTCCTCTTCCTTCATGTATTGCGTTCCCCCAAAGGAAACTTGCGCTTCACCATATATTTGATGGAGATCTTGTCTAATTATCATGTAAATAAATATCTTTACAAAAATATCATGAATTATACAAAAATTTGAAATAGCTTCTTTCTTCCATAGTATGGGATAATAGAAGTACATCAATTCTTTACTAAAATTGAAATTAGGGTTATGTGGAAATGCATTTAAAGTATGACTCGGAACGAGGGCTATTATCATATATGGCACCATGAGGAACCTAAGACTCTTGAACAAATGTAATAAATGAAAACATGGTTAATTTGAAATAATATCAGCCCAGGCAAATACAGTTTTTTTATATGAATCATGGAGCACATAGAAGATGGATGTTTGCACACTAGTCATATTTTCTTGGCATGTTAAATACATAACTCTCAAAACAATTTTATCAACAAAGTAATATTTAAAGATAAAAGATTAGAACAAACCTCAGAATATGGCGAAACAAACTGATGTATGATTTTCAAGCCACCTGACTATGATTCTAAAAAACTATTTTCCTTTTACCAATCTAAGTTCATATTCATAATTGTTAGCTTCAATATCTTCCTGAATTTATCTGAATTCAAAGACATACTAGTATCTTTAGCTGGTAGCCTAATTTTTTTTGTTGTTAAATCAAATTTCTCTATGCACAAGTAAATGATCTCTCTAAAATCAAATACTTCTAGAACACATGCAACATTCACTAATTTGATTGAACAAATCTTATCACTACTCCTCTCCTGCACAGATTGATTCACATGTCACTGATACATAACCAACCACTGAAATCTCTGATGGATGAGTGCAAGTGAGTTAATAGTATCAATGAAAATAACTTCTTTCTTTCCACTCGAAGCCATTTATGCTATGTACTTTTAAAATATTCTATTGACCAATAACGTTTTCAATGTGATTTAGGTATAACTTGTTGATATCCTAGACAACCACCACTTGTTACTACTCTTCATGTGAAAACCCTTCTACAAGACACTTCTAATATATATTGATTCAGTATAGATAATATGCATTTACGAGAAATTATAGAAAATAATTCATGTAATTTAAACGCACCACAATTCTTGCCATAAAATAGTAAAGATTATGACAATATTTTTTGAAAATCATGCATAGTTTATTGGAAAATAGGATTATAGTTGCAAGATTTTCAGTATCAGATTAATTATTGATAGTGCTAAATTTTCTACATTTTTCTGTTTTCACTACCTGTTACTATTCTACATGTAAAATATGTTTGACAATTTTTTTTATTAAATAGCAATTAAAATATAGAAAATAAGATGTTTGTGCGTACAATGTAAGATTTATTATAGTCTTGACGCAATAAAAGCTCCACACATTGAAATATGTTTCTATATATAGCATGAGTTATATACATACTTAATTCTACATATACATTTGTTCTTTGAATAACCTCTACACATGCACAACCACTTCCACACAGGTACTTTTGTACTCAGCAAGTCTTTACAAATACTCATTTACAATTGACTACTGCAACTTTTATGATTTATAATATAAGCTTTAATATGGGTTTCGCACAAGAAAAAGCTCCCCACAAAAAAGCAAGCTTCTATATTCAATAGGAATTATTTAAAGGCCTATTTTATTTAAGTAAACAAGTTGTATATGTCTATAACCAAATTAGTTACAAAGGTTGGTTTACAGTTGACTATTGGAAAACGAAATATGGATTTTTTTCACAATGCTCCGAAAAACAAATCCCATAATTCAATGTATTATTATTATTTATTATTATTATCATCATATATTATTGTGCAGGCCTTTTACTCTAGGCAACTTCCTCTGCATAATGAAAACTCTCAGCCTAATATCAACAAAATGAAAATTTTGTACAATGAAACACTAATGTGTGCAATTCTCGCTTTTGTACATGCATTCATAAATAAAGACCACTGTAATAGTCATGCTTTCTGGCCAGTCAGCCTTCAATAGTTATCAGCATAGTTACAACAAGTGTAATTGTATTCAGATTCAAATGCTAGTCACAACAAATGCAATAGATACAAGTTCACATGTAAAACATTATCTAAGAATTATTTATATAAGTAGTAAAACGTTTCAATATTAGAACAAAATAAGTAGAAATCAATTTTTATTATCATTCATTATAGAACATTAGCTAATATATAAAAGGGAAAAGAAAATAATGGAAAACAGGTGTTCAATTACTATTTTCTATACAACGTTTGGAACCTAGTGCATACAACATCTCATGTCAAATGTTATCATAATTGTTAAACATACTAAGAGATAGAAATGATAGTAATCAGAGTTCAAATAAGATATGATTATAGAGCCATGGTCTAGAAAATAGGTAATGTTGTATAAATAATTTATGAAAATGTTAATTCTTTAATCAAAAAACTAAATGCATTTGTCCCAATGAGAACTACAATTGTAATACTGTCAACTGTAATCTCCAAAAGTCATCTAGAATAACTAATAAAGAACCACATTCAACAATTAGACCATTCCATCTTACTGCACACATAATATTTAAATATTAAAATGCTTCGATGAAAAAAATAAATGTTTCAATGTACCAAAACACTTACAATATGCAAAAATAGAGTCTGATATTATTCAACCCAAAACTATCTCTCACAATCAGGTTTCTTGCAACAAATTCCTTCACTTTAGCTTCAATGGATTCTTCCATTAGAGCAACAATAATTTCCTCCTTAACATGTTCATTGAATATCTCCTCCTAAATATATTTTGATTCTTCTTGAAATTGCAAAATTGAGGCAAAGTACTATTTTTTGACGCTAACAAAAGTAGTAAGCCATTTTCTAATTTTGTCTGCTCTAAAATAAGTTATGTCATCAAACTTCATTTCCTGTGATTGTTTCAGCTTCTCCAAATCAACCATGAACTTCTCCTTTATAATTAATCTAGATTCATATGTAATACAAAGACCATTTAAATCTTGAACAATCACTACCGCCTTGAGATACATATCTACTCTTTAATTTTCTATCTCCACACTTATAAATAATGTCTTCCAACGATCTAATTCTCCTAGACCATGCATCCTTGGTATTCCTCCTTCGATCAACATAAGATAACCCTTGTTTATCTTTTCCTAATTTAGACTGTAAATAAAGCTTATGATTAAAAGTTATTAGGTAATGTGTATGGATTCCCTCTTTCCCTCCAGCTCACTTTTGACGAATTTTATAGAAGACCTAGTTCTCTTCTTTAAATTTTATAGATCGAAAGCAACTTGACATGTTGATTAAATAATCCAAAATATTCTAGATATATTACTAATGATATACGATTTCACTTCACTCAAAAGGTTGACAGGTTTCTCAAATATATTCGATTGACTAGGACTAGAAATTACCATTGGCAGTCTTCACATTGCCAATAGAGTCTTTAGTAAGGGACTCAGGCTCACGATATCTTCTAGCTATTTTATTTTTTCCGTCAACTTCAAATTTTCTATTTGTCATCGACCAACATAATTCAAAAGAAATTCACCTCCAACTTGATGCAATTTCATTAGCCCTTGCATTGTAACTGAAGATAGATCCATCTTGATGGACGATAGCCCAAATGGAGCTCTGCGGCGGCAACCGGTATCGACCTGGGATCACCTAACGGAACCAGGCTAGTTACTTCTCATTTACGGAAATGGAACAGGGTTAGTACTGGCAGGTAATGGCAGGGTTTGTACGGGGTAATCGTTTTTGCGGTCGTTTCGAGGTAGGTGGAAGCAAACAGGTTTGGGGCGGAGTTTTTTTTATTAGGGTTTCTGTTAACAGGCCCGGCTAAACACCTTACGAAACCGCGTAAACCGTATTAGCACAGTGCGAAGGCGTTTAAGGTATAACGAGCAAACCGTAATCAGCACAGGGAGAAGGCGTTTAAGGGTTTTTTCTATTGAAAGCAAGATTCGGAGAAGACGAACGGTGACACGGGAAAGCAATATCAGGGACGAGAACCGGCGGTTTTTGTCCGTTCCGAGAGCACAGTCACCAGCAACCGCAGGTCGAGGTAACTATCAAGTTTTACTACCGCTATCTTATTTCCACAATGGTAAATTTCGGAGATGAGATAGATCTGGAGCCGGCGCCGGAAGACCTCCTGTCAGTTTGGGGGAAAGACGTTATGGCGCAGAACCTGGTCAAGTTTTTCGGGAATTTAGCAGATGAGGTCCCAGCAGGGGTGGACGCGTGGAACCCAAAGGGATTTACTGAGCTGTTAGGGGGCCAGGCGGGTGCGGACGCCTCTTTTACCTCAGACAGAAAGGAACCCTCCCAGTTACAGTTCGTAGGAAAGAGCCCGCTTCAGATATCTGTTGGCATTCATGGGAAAAAACTGAAACCCCTCTCAGGGCCATCTAGTTTCTCAGGGGGTCTAGAAGATATTTTACAGTCTCCGCCAAAGAAGGGGCTCTGGTTTTCGGAGGGCGAAGTCCTGAAGACAGGGATTGAGGCATCACAGCAAGGAAACAGGCACACTTTGAGAAGGTCGCCTATAAAACTCCCTCACACACTTATTCAAAACACCCGCGGGTCTCTAGCTGAGGAGTCTAAGGCATTAAGGCCCGAGAAGACTGGGAAATTATCCGTCAAAACTCCTGACTTAGGATGCCCAGTACAGGGGACTATTGAGAAGGGAGCCGTGAAAGTCGTGCACAAAGGATCGAGGGGAGAAAACCCTCTACAATCCCCTGTAGAAAATCAGAATTGCTCGCCGGGTACAAAAGAACATACGAACAGCAATATTCAGGGAGTCATCTCGGACAAGAGATAAGACAAGACTGAGCATAACCGGAAAAAAAGGGAATTTTCTCTGAAGAAGAAAAACATTGAAGGCAATTTAGTACTGGGCATGGATGTCCAAATTCAGGACGCACTGATGGTGGCAGAATGTACTCTTGTAGGAAGGATTAGAGGGAGAGCCCTCTCTGGAAAATCTTTATATCAGTGGGCAGAAACGCAATGGAAGAAATCCCTTTTAAACCCTTTCAAGGTGGCCCTGTTAGTAAAAGGGTGGATCATGGTGAGCTTTGCAAAGAAAGAAGATGCAGACTGGGTAGCAGCGAGGAATTGGATCATTGGCAACCGCCCAGTTCTTTTTCAGAGGTGGACGCCACATTTTGATGCAAATAAGGAGAAGGCGGATGAGTTTCCAGTTTGGGTTCGTTTACCTGGGCTCCCTCCTTTTCTGTGGGTTGAATCCGTTTTCAGAGCCATTGGGAATTTGCTGGGCATCTTCCTAGAAGCTGATATGTCCTTTATACACACTTTTGAAAGAACAGTGGCAAGAACCCTGGTTCGATTGAATCCTAAGGAGGGACTGGCGGAGTCTATTAAATTGGAATATGGAGAATACATTTTTGTCCAACCCTTGGACTATGAGCACCTTCCCTTTCGGTGCTATAGATGCCATGAGTATGGGCATTTGGCAGTGGATTGCTCGCTGGGGAATTGAAGGAGAAGACCTCAGTTCTCAGAGGAGCGGAGGGAGAAGAAAAAGAGAAGGGAAAAGGCCTGCGAGGAAAAGGATACCCAGATGGATACAGGGTTGGAAGAAAAACTCAGAACCTTGGGGGAAGTAATCATTGCAGGAGAGTCATCGAAGACCGAAGAGGCAAAGAATCGGCCCCCACATCAGTCGGCCGTCAAGGAAGGGAACGCGGGAGCCCCTGTCAACGGATCTGAGGACCAGCCCGGTATGTCTCATTTTACTCGTGTTACTCAGTTTTCCCCTGATAACTGTGTTAATACTATCAATGTTTCATATGTTGAAAAAATTGATGCTATAAAACCAGTAGGAAATAAAAGGGAGTCTAAAACTGTCTCTGATCAGCCAAGCAAAGATGAGTCCATTCATATTCACCAAGCCTCTCCCTCTCCTCAGAGTCGGCCCTATAATTTGAGATCCATGGTTAAACGTCAGGGTAAGCCCGTAGAGCCGGAGGAGCCGATAGGAGGTCTGAGCCCCTTTTCTCCCCACCCATCGAAAAAAAAAGGCAGGGGTAGGACCTCGTACTTATCAAAAGAAAAAGACAAAGCTAAGTTTGATGTAGCTGATGGGAAGCAAATGTCCATCACCGGGGCGCTTAGAGCAGCAATCACCCCTGACCTTGTTGTAAAATGATTATGCTGTCCTAGAATTGCAGAGGGCTAGCCAGCAAGCCCAAAAAGCTGGCCCTAAAGGAACTAATCCAGCGTTATAATCCGGACATTCTGTTTTTGCAAGAAACCCTTGGGAGGAGCTTGGAGGTGGAGGCCATGCTTAGACCCATACTCCCTGGATGGTCTTTCTATGCCTTAGACGCCTCAGGACACTCGAGAGGACTGGCCTTCGGAGTTAAAGATGGAAGGATTCAATTAAATAGCCTCTGGGGTATGGACCATGTTCTTGGTATGGAAATCTCGTCCCCAGTTTTGGGAGATCCCATCATGATCCTTAATATCTACGGGCCCTGTCAAGGGCGGGAGCAGTTCTGGAACAACCTCCTTTCATAAGAGTTTTTTAAAAATAGAAAATTAATCATGGGGGGTGATCTCAATTTCTCTATTGGGATTGCGGAAGCATGGGGGCCTTCAGCCAGGGAAGACCCTCTTTCAGATTTTTTTTCCAATTTTCTTCACTCTCATAATTTGATTGATGTCAACCTGATCAAAGCAAAACCTACTTGGAGAAATAGAAGAACAGGAGAAGGTAGGGTGGCAAAGAGGCTGGATAGATTCCTAATAAATGAAGTCTTGATGAGGGACATCCCTATGATCAGGCAATGGGTCGGGGAGGGGGGAAACTTGGATCACTTTCCCATTCTCCTGGAGGTTGAAAAGCCTCCCCTCAAACCTGCTTCCCCTTTCAAATTCAATGCGGCCTGGTTGCAGGAGGAATCCTTCACATCGCTCTTCAGGGATACTTGGAGACATTTGGGCAGCGCCCAATGTGAAAGTAAAGGAGGCCATTTCTGGGAAAACCTCAAAATATTAAAAAAAGCTACTATTGAATGGGCCAAAGCAAGAAAGAAGACTCAGAATGAGAACCTGTCTCTCATAGACGAAAATTTGTGAGAGTTGGAAGAGCCAGAGGCAGATGGATACTTAAATCAAGAGTCAAAGGAGAAGATTCTAAATCTAGAAAAACAAAGAAGTAAGATCCTACTTGAAAAGGAGGAGGAGTGGCGACAAAAAAGTAGGGCCATCTGGCTAAAGGCTGGCGATGAAAATACAAAATTTTTCCACAACTATGCCAAGGGCAGGAAAAATGTAAACACCATTTGGAAACTAAAGGACCCAAACGGGAGAGAGTTTGCCTCTTTTGAGGATCTCTCTAGATTGGGCAAGGCCCATTTCCAAAATCTGTTTACAGCTCAAGGGGGGATCACTCTAGCAGAAATTATCAGAATGGCTCAATGTTTTCCACGTTTTTTTGAAGAGGAGGAAGCAGGGAGTTTGATGGAGGTGGTGACAAAGGAAGAAGTTGAACATGTTATCAAATCTATGGCAAAAGATAAAAGCCCAGGTCCAGATGGGTGGACCATTGAACTTTTCAATCACTTCTTTGAATCGATTGGTGATGAATTAACTAAAGTGGTGGATGAATCTAGAAGAAAAGGTGAAATCCATCCCCCGTTCAATGCCACATTCATAGCGCTAATTCCCAAGAAAGAGGACCCTGAATCCTTTGAGGATTTTAGACCTATTTCACTCTGCAATTGTATCTACAAAATCATCGCAAAAATTATCGCTATGAGATTGAAGCCCATCCTATCAAAAAATATCTCAAGTGAACAATTCGGCTTTTTGGATGGGAGACAGATCCACGAAGCCATCGGGGTTGCACAGGAAACTCTGCATAGTATCAGGCATACAATCAAGAAAGGGGCAGTGATTAAAATTGATCTGTCAAAAGCATATGACAGAATATGCTGGACGTATCTAAGGATGCTTCTCACCCATCTCGGTTTCAAGTTGGAATTCATCAATTGGATAATGGGATGCGTCACAAGTGTAAGCTTCGCGGTCCTAATCAACGGGGCAGCGTCCTCTTTTTTCAATGGACAAAGAGGGCTGAGACAGGGCTGTCCTCTATCTCCTCTACTGTTTCTCCTAGTGGCGGAGGGACTTAGTAGATTGTTAATGGAAGCAAAAAGGATAGGGCTTATTAGAGGTTTGGAAGTAGCTGTCAATCTATTCATTTCCCATTTACTGTTTGTTGATGATATTCTGCTTTTTACTAACGGGAGTCTGAATGAAGTGAAGGAATTTAAAGCCATCTTGGATCTTTTTATGAAAGCCACAGGAATGCAAATCAATTTCAGGAAATCTCATTTTATCTTTGAAGGCTTCAATAGAACCGAATGTGCCCAGATCACTGCTATTTTACCCTTTGAAGCCTTCACCATGGACTCTCCTTTCAAATACCTGGGTTTCTGGCTGAAGCCATCTTCTTATAAGAAACAAGATTGGAATTGGCTGGTGGCAAAAATCGAAGGAAAAATCAATCATTGGAGTTATAAGTGGCTGTCAAGAGCTGGACGACTAACCCTGGTAAACTCTGTACAGCATGCCATGCCAGTCTTTTGGGCAACGCTGACATGGATTCCAAAAGGCACTCTTCATAAGATAAAAAGAATATGTAGCAGGTTCCTTTGGTTAGGGGCAAAGGAGGACTCGGTTTTACCATGGGTAGCTTGGGACAAGATAGCCAGACCAAAGGAATGGGGTGGTTGGGGAATCAAGAATCTTAATGATTTTAGTACCTGTTTAGCAGCAAAATCTGGGTGGAGGATTATTTCATCTGAAAATCTTTGGACTAGAGTAGTGAAGCGAAAGTATATTGACCCAATGCCCCTGGAGGACTGGATCCGGGATCCAAATAAAAAAGGAACAAACATCTCAGTAGTTTGGAAAGCCACATCAGAAGCCTTTAAAGTCATAGAACAGGGACTGTCCTGGCAGGTCGGTAATGGGGAGAATGTTAAGCTAGGCAGGGACCCTTGGGTGGGTTGCAATGACCGATACGCTTTAACCCAGGGCCTAATCCGTCAGCTGGAGTCAAAAGGTATTTTTAACTTGCATCAGATTGAGAAAATTGGTCACTCCTCGATATGGGGACAAGCTTGGTTGTCTGGTGCAGAGCTTGATCTGGACCCAGTGTGGTGGGAAGAATGGAAGATCTTTACTCAAGAGCTAGCTCGATCCAATGTAAGGATAAAAGACCGCCCTGACAAGCTAGTTTGGGCCCATGCAGACTCAGGCTCTTACTCCCCAAAGGCAGGGTATAAATTCCTTATGACAAAAAAGGGATGGGAAGAACCTGATTGGTGGTCAAAGTCTCTGTGGAAATTAAAATGTCCAAAAAAATCCAGACTGTTCTTTTGGTGCCTCCTGAAAGGAAAGATCCCAGCCTGGGATGTCCTTCAAGCCAGATTCATGAATGGACCAAGCAGATGCCCTCTATGCAAATTAGACTCTGAGAATGTGTCTCATCTCTTCCTTCAATGCCCTTTCACTATGAAGGTCTGGCACGAGGTTCAGATTTTAATCAAGAAGCATATTAGTTGGGAAGGTGAATCCATGCAGGCTGCCTGGGAACGATGGTGGAACCAGCACCCAGGGGGGAATCTGAGAAATCTCCCTCCCATAATATCCTGGGGTGTTTGGATTGCCAGGAATAAAGCCATCTTCCAAGAGGTTATTATCCCAGCGGATACTATAGCCCTTCAAAGCTCTGCTATCTTCTCAAGTATCCCTGAACCGGAAGAATTCTCAAAAATATCACAGAACAGGGAAGAACAGATTAGACCAAATCTACCTTGGGCCTTCTTCGATGGGGCCTCTCAAAATCAAACAGCAGGGGCGGGACTGGTCATTCATTTAAATGAGTCTCATTCCATCTCTGCTTCTGTGGGAATTGGGAATGGAACAAAGAATTTCGCAGAACTGTCTGCGCTCAACTTACTTCTTTGCTGGCTTATTCAGAGACACATTTTTGCAATCCAAATTTTTGGGGACTCTCTAAATGTGATAAAATGGATTAATGGAATCAATAGATGTCAGAACTATATGTTAAGACCCCTCCTTGAGGAAATCACGATATTAAAACAGTCCTTTAATATCTTTTATTTGGATCACATTTACAGGAACAGGAATGAAGATGCAGAGAAATTATCTAAAGAGGCTCTGCAGCAAGCTATGGGCTCTTGGCAAATAACTGAGATCCAACAGGGTCACTCACAGTTTTCGGCACAGCCTCCTTTTGTCTAATCCGGTTATAGTTTTTTTGATCTTTATCTGGCTCTGTTGAAAATATGGAAGCATCGGTCAGTTCTTTTCTGAAACTGTGTCAGCATTTTTGATGTCGCGGCCCATGTATTTCTCGGGCTTTCTCTTCTGTTATCTGTGCTGATATGGGCTGTTACCTCGATAGCCCAGGTTCCATGCTTTTTGGACGACGAATCTTTGACAAATGAGGCAGAGAGCGCTGCCGTGATTATTCTCAGTGGCATTTCCAGAACTGTCATCTATTGGCAGCGTTTTGTGGAAATCTTATGTATGAACAAAAGACAGGTTTATGAGAAGTGTTACTTCTCAGGGGTTGTGATGATCATCTCTCACAATGTTTTTGAATGCTTGGGCATCTGCTTGTAACTTTTTATTAACATATATATCAAAAGTTCGTTTTTTTCTTTGGAAAAAAAAAACTGAAGATAGATCAACCTTTAATTATGCCCAATCAACAACCTCTTTGTTGGAAAGCTATATTGTTTCAATATTCAATCTCTCACCTCCTTTGTCATAATTTTCATCCTGAAATGTGACAAAATGGTCATTGAAAGTAATGTCCTCTTCAAGAATTTCCTCCATTACTCTCTAATTTTATTGCAAACAAGTACTAACCCAACCAAGTATTACAACACTATCAACTTCCATCTCCACCACTTATTCAATGCTCTCTATTTTAGGCACGCTCTTATATCTAAATGATTCAATCGTTTATGCTCTTTCTGGAGTTACTCTACAAGGAGGCTCTTCATCATCCCCAATACCCAATAGTATATCAAAAGTATTTTTTTCACTTCCAGTGTTATTTTCCTTACTTTGCTAGCATATGAAATCGGACGAGTGTTGCATGTGAAAGTTTGAGATTTCAGCATAGGGTTTGCACCTCTTTGCTTAAATATTTCTCCTATCCCAATGATCTATTTTTGATAAATATGTTCAACATCTACTAGCGTTTTTTGATATTTTGTTGATACATTGTGACTTTCCTTGCCCTGCTCTCTACTTCTCGGAAATAAGTTCCCATACCTCATAGAATCAAGTTGTCCTGTGAAAATTATTCCTCTATCAAAGTGTTTAATAGCTCCAAATTCACTTAAGTTAAAATCATCCAAATACTTTGCAAAAATGATAGCATGAGTCGTATTCTTCATAGTCACTTTTACAATAGTAAAGAAACAAGGAATAAATTTTCTTTTCTTTTTCTGTTGAAAGTCAAATATAGATAGCCAACGGTGATATGGCCTACATACTTCAACAACAAAATAACTATCTAAAAAAAACATGGGTAGAAGCAATGACCTATCTTCAAACCATAAATTCGTATAACCGTATTGCTTTTTCTTTCCTCATATTTCCCTTTTCCAAATAGGAAAGTCTCAGCCTTTGTAGATATTCGAAAAGTCTCTTATCCATTTTCCATGCAATACAATTGCCTCACAAAAACATCTTGAATTAAACAAAACTTTAATGAGGCTCAGTGTTTCTACAATATAGGATACCATAACTTCATTAGTTCCTCACAAAAATTGAATATAAGATTACAGGGTAAAATGTCAAACACATGTCTTGAAATGAGAAGTATTATCAGGTATATGCCATCATAAAGAATCCATGTTCTTCAGTAATTTTTGTAACTAAACAACTAATTCATTCGAAATGACATAAAATTAATCAAACATACAACTATTTTTGTATGTCTCATAAAGCACATAGAAAATTCATTTTCGGACATATGAGGTACTTTCTATCCCTACTACATGCGAAAATAGCTAAAAAAAATCCCTAAACAATTTTATAAACAAAGAGATATCTACAAGAGAAAGATAAAAAGGAACCTAAGAGGTTGCAGAAATGAATTCCCACACAATGTCAATTACCTGCGCTTCTAGCTCCATGAAACTATCTGCAATGAGCAACTTTGAACACCTATTCAATTCCACTAACTTGAATAAAAATTTGAATGCATTGGGATTCAGAAAAAAATTTGTCGTTCCTAGCTTAGTTTCCCTCTTTTTGAAATCAAAATTAGTTGTACAAAGATAAATAATTTCTCTAAAATCAAAGATCTCTGGAATACACCCATCATTTGCTAATCCAGTACTCCAAATCTTGTTACTTGTATTCTCTTTCTATCCGAACTTAAATAGGAACTCAAAAAATTACAGATATAACCATAAATACAGAGATGCAGTAGAAATAACACTTCATTTCATTAATATCAAATACTTAAATATGCTTACAAACAGAATGGAAACAAGACAAGCTCGGTTAATGGTAGCTTATCTCTGAGAAGAGATGTGGTGGCTACAGGCCTCTGAACTGTGTTATAATGAGGCCTAAGCACCTATTTATTATTGAAAAACATGGGAAGACCCTAAAAAACTAAAACCTTAACTCCAAGAGATGTAATGCCAAAAGTTTGTGGGCCTTCTTGGGGTAAGTTGGGCAGCCAACTTCCCGAGGTCATAACCTGGTCATATTATCTCCATTTGGTGTGTATGATACCTTGTTGGAAAGGTATCTTCGAGTACTACAAGATTTCCAATAGGCCCTTTCCTATCAATTTCAGCCTACAACGGACCTAAAAAAACACCTTTTAGGGGGTCAACACTAGTCCGAAAGTTTCAGGACCCAAAAAATTGCTAAAAACAGTAAATGCTGAAATAAAAAAGGAAACAAATGAAACTAACTGGAAGTCTAAGTGGAATAGGTGGATGACCACCAATATCGATCTTTATCATTCCTCCCACTTAGGAATTCATGGTCCCCATTTCCTGTAGAGCAGCCACGAGGTGACAAAATTTTTGTTGACCATGGTCTCCAGTGAGCCACTTGCCGTGGTGCAGGAGTTGGCCAATTTTGACAACCCATTATAGTTGGATATTCTGCTGGAGAGTGTTCTTGACAGAACAATTGTTTCTTGTTCCAGGCAATCTGGGTTTGACTTTGTTGGTGTGATTTGTTCTGCAATATCTTATGTGTCCAGTAATGGTGGGAAGTATGGCCGAAGGCGGTCCACATTGAAGACTAGGTGTAGGCCAATGAATGGGGGAATGATGAGCTGAAAATAATTGTCTCCCACAACGTTGGTAATGGTGTAAGGAGCATATTAGAGTTGTATGAGCTACTGATGGGCTCCAATAATACGTTCATTCTGCAAATACAACCAAACTTTGTAGCCCACCCGAAACTTGTGTGGCACTAGATGTTGATCACGTTGCTGCTTGTACTTGGAATTTGACTTCTCTAAGATGTCGTGAACCTGTTGGCAAATGTGTTGAATGCGTTCAATAAATATATTCGCTTTATGGAACTTGAAAGGGACTGTGACCAATCGAGATATGGAGCGATCTATTATAGCTGTATTGCACATAGGGAAGACTCTCATCCCAGGTTTGAGGATGCTCGGAGTCATCCATGTAGAGTATGTACACTATCATCCCATTGACGACCTTCGTATGGCCATCAGTCTTGGGATGGAAGTTAGTCAACTTGGTGATCTTGGTGTCCAATAGTGTCCAAAGGCTTGACCAGAATGTGCTTAGGAATCTTCTATCCCGATCTAAGATAATGGTCTGTGGGATCCCAAAATGTACCAATACTCATTCAAATAAGAGTTTGGCAGTTTCCTCTACAGTGATACTATTCTTGCAGGTTGCTAATACAGTCATCTTACAAAATCTTTCCATGACAACAAATACACAGTCATTACCATTCTTGGTAGAAGGGAGGCCAGACATATTGTCCATGGAGATGGATTCCCACACCTTACTAGGAGTAGGAACAAGAGTGTACATGCCTTGCTTCTTGATGGTTGGGTTGGTGATGGCACATACATTACAAGATATCATATATTTCCCAACATCCAGTTAGAGTTTGGGCCAATAAAATTACTTTTGTAGTACAACCACAATTTTCTCCACACCAAAGTGTCTCATGACTTGACTCTAGTATGCCTCCAAAATCAGCTTGGCAAGCTCGCTTGAAATAACACAAAGGTGGCCTATGTAGCATAATAATGTGTCCTTGAGGTGGAAATAAGGAGATTTTTATCCATATATTATCATCTGTTATGTGAAGGTGAAATCTGGATCATTTTTGTATAGTTGCGGCCATCTAGATGTCTCATGAGCACAAGACTTGAGAACAATTGTCAGTGCTGCAACTGGGGGACGACTGAGGCATTCTGCAACATTATTGGTGCTATCCTTTTTATATTTAATGTTCAAGTGTAATTATTGCAGATATGTAGACCACTTATGATAGTGATTGTTCTACAACTTCCCCTGTATCTATATAAACTGTAGAGGTTGGTGATCGATGTGGATGACCATTTCCTTCCTCATAATGTAGTTCTTCCAATGTCAACAAGCCTAAATGATGTAATAAATATCTATATCATAGGTGGGATACTTTTGAATTGTATTGGAAAGTGTCTCACTATGATAGGCCACTAGATGCCCATGTTGGCTGTGGACTGCACCAATAGCATAGTCTGAGGCATCTGTGTCGATTTCAAATGGTTGTTGCAGGTATGGCAATGTGAGTACCGGTGCAAAGAAGAGAGGGTGCTTCAACTCAACAAACGCCTTCTATCGAGACTCAGACTAGGAAAAATTTTCTTTCACCCTACCCATAGTAATTTGACTCAAAGGTCAGGTAATATGGGAGAATCCCAACACAAACCTCGAATAAAAATTGTAAGGCCCAAAAAGTTGTGAAGCTAAGTTAGAGTGCTCAGGATTCATCAATCCCGAATGAATTGGATCTTAGTCGGGTCCACATGCATGACACACTCATCTATGATGTAACCCAAGTATTGGACCTAGCTCGTGCCAAAGGTGCATTTCTCCAAGTTGGCACACAGTTTGTGCTGCTGAAGGGTTTGAAGGACATGTCGAATGTGTTGCAAGTGTTCTTCCCAACTCTTGTTGAAGATGAGGATGTCGTATAGATAAACCATCACAAACGAGTTGGTGAAAGGCCGCAATATGTCATACATTAGCCTCATAAAAATATTAGGGGCATTTGTCAAACTAAAGGGGATAGCCAACCATTCGAAAAGGCTTTTCTTGCATTTAAAGGTAGTCTTCCATACATCTGTGGGCTCTATTGAAACCTGGTGATAACTAGACTTCAGATCGATCTTTCTGAAATACTTGGCCCCTTTGAGTATTCTAGTAGGTTGTTAGGTCCCTATAATACTAGTGATTACCCCATTACTATTGTAGTTGTATACCTTATTAATATTGTTGTGCCCCTATTGTCCCCATATTGTTATTACTGTGCCCCATAGAATCCCTCTATTGTTATTTTTGTGGCTTTATATTATTATTGTTAGGCCGGCTTGGTTATATTGTGACTCCTTAGACTCCTATATATAGAAAGGAGGTTTTGTCATTTGAATATTCAAATAATTGTTCATTTATGTAATGTAAAGTAGGTTTCCCCCTCAAAGAGGCTGAATTCTAAGGCGTTCATCTATCATTTCTATCTTTTTGTGAGCTGGTTTTATAACATTTGGTATTAGAGCATTGGATTCTAGGGTTTGACTTCTCCAAACAGGTCATCGTGGAATTTGCACTATAACTTTTTTCTGTGACGTTTCAGATGCTAGAAAAAAGACCCATTTGGGTTGAAATCGTTTTAAACCTTGGATCTAAAATTCTGACCTTGTTGTGCTATATTTGCAGAGATTTGATCTGAGGAAGTGGCCCTTTTTGCAGACTTCCTAATTACATTGCAAATAAGTGACCTAGGGAAAATAGTCATAACTTTTGTTTTGAGCATCAGATTGAAATTTCATTAGAAGTTACAGAAAGAGGATGGACTGTAGTTTATTTTATATATTTTTTACATCCTAAGGTCAAAACAGTGACACGTGGTACTTCATACAAGTTCGCTCTTCTAAAAAGGTATATAATCAGGTCATCTTGGGAGATTGTGCATAAATCTTCCTTGGAGAATCTAAATTTGATCAGACTGGTGACATTGGAAAGAGGATGCAAAGGGATACTACAGATCGCAATTTCAGAACTGGAAGATCTGAAATTATAGAGATACATCGAATGGAATATCGAGCTCCTACAAAGTGAAAAAAGGTGTGTAGTTTTTTTCTTAACTTTTTGCATAAGCTGGGTTTGAAAAATTAGTTTCAAGAAATTCAAAGGGCATAGTGAAGCATTATTATTGGTAGTTGATGCCCTGAGGAAAGAAAATGCAAACACCTAGTAAGCAACCTAAAAGCTCTAGCATGACTCATGAAGAAGAGGAAGAAATGTAACATGATATATCAAAATTTTGAGACCAAGTGCAACAAATGTCACTCGTACAAAAAGTAATAGAATCTAAGATGGATGGTTTAAAAAAAGATATGGAAGCTAAGATGAATGACGTGGAAGCTAAGATGGACTATTTGAATATAGATTTGAAGACGGATTTGACAAAGTTTCTTGAAGAAATGCTTACTAGTGGCGAAAGGGTAGTAAAGGAAACTCATGATGAGAACAAAAAAAATGTTAATCATGATTCCATAGACTCTAATGTTGGATCAAAGAACAAACATATTCCAAAAATCGATATGAGGAAGTTTGATGGCAAGGATCTCACAACATGGATACTACAGATGGAGCAATTTTTCGATCTCCATAACATGCAGAAGACACAAAAGGTACGTATTGCAACTTTATATTTGGAACCAAATCAATTTGTATGGTATCTATGGCTTTTCTCACGCAAAAAAATTGTCACTTGGGGAATTTTTATGGAAGAACTGACAACACATTATAAGGATACAAAAAGCAACACTTTTTTAAGCCAATTGATAAGTCTCAAACAAAAGTGTTCAATGATGGATCACATTGAGGTCTTTCAGAAATTGAACATAAGGGTAAAAGATATTCCATAGGAGCATAGGATTGATGCGTTCGTAGGGACTTTAAAGGACAATATCCAACATGAGGTTCGCCTTTGGGAACTTGATTCATTGGAGAAGGCATTCAGGTTAGCAAGAAAAATGGAAAGCAAAATTATGGCAACCAGGAAGCCTACCACTCACAACTATCAAGATGGAAGTGTTGTTTCCCCTAGCCTTCTACAACTTATAAGGTTGACACCACAAAATTT
>APFE030214109.1:0-19511 GCA_000404065.3 Pinus taeda | reverse complement strand
TTCTAATCATGAAGTAACCGATGTCAAAATTAGAAATGGAATTGTCGGACTGACACCGGTTGGCTATTGTAACATTTATTTAACGGATATATCGACCTCTTTTCTTGAATAACCGTTCCACGACAAATCTCCTATTTCTTCCAGATGAGTGAAAATTTTAAAAATTAATGTTACTATCTTTTAGCTATGTTGTGTTCATTATGGTTAACTATTACTTGTTTTTGAATAATAAAAGCATTATATGGATATCCTCGGAAATTTACCAACGGTGTATATAAGGTTTCTCATAGCGTTTCTTTTAATGGTTATATTGGCCTCTTTGATTGAATCACTGTTTATTTTATTTTTTAACTGAACAATCATTTCACATATATACATACTCTTTCAACAGATATATGGGCGTCCTTTATTGAACAACCATTTCCAAAATATTTAAGATTCGTCTACCCAATGTCCTTAAAAAAAGCAAGAAATGTTTGCGTGTTTTTTTTTTAATTTAGATTTCTGCTTTTTTCTTTTCGTATTTATTTTAACTCCTGCATTTTACTATTTTACTGTGTTACCTAGTTTATTTAAATTTCTGAATTTTACTATGTTGTTGCGATTAGCTTTGATTTATTATTACTTTTTCAATTTTAGAACAATAACCTAAATTACTTAACACAATGTGAATGACAATTCTTTAAAACAACGAAGAGTGACTCTATTAAAAGACAAAGGCCAATTCTCTAATATGTTGGCCTCCATTCCTTATTGAATTGAAGAACTCATTTAGTGATTCCACTAATCCGGATTTGATTCCATGATATATTGGATTTGATCCCATAACTTAACATATGGAGTTCAAATTGTTTATGAAAGGCTGATAAGGTGGATGATAGGGTAAGCATGACTATGCATTGGTACAAATCAAATTTTTTTCTTGTTTATTATAGAACTCTCAACTAAATGAGCATCAATGAAACAAGTAATTGTTACATGATTAGTAATTTAATGTAAGGGGAATTTATTTTCAAATCTAATAGATATGATGCCAAATAATAATTCTATTGTAATATATCTATTACTCATCCAAAGTAAAGTTATGGTATATATGAGGAGTTAAAATATATTATTCAATGGTATCTTGGAAAATGGATATTGTATGAGTAATCATTTAAATGGGATGCTTTTCTTAAGGGCTAAAAAAAAAATCTATGTAACTTTCTTTCATATGGATATGAATTTATGATCATTTTGAATATTCATTTAATGAGGATAACAAGGATGTGAAGGAACCCTTTAAACCTAAGGCTTTAATGAATATACAATAGGATGTAATAATATTTTGAACTCTTCATCCTAAATATTAATATGAAGGTGTATCCATGGAAGAAACCCCTCAATCTATGAAGAAAGTCAAGCGCATAACAATCAAGGGAATATCATTTAGGTGTGTGAAAATAAATCCACCATTTGCATAATATGAGTATTAATGGAAGCCACCTAGAAAGATTTTCTTCAAATCCATGAAAAACATATTAAATATATTTATAGTGTAGAGGAGTCAATACACAAGGAAGATTTAAAAACTTTCATCATATAGAAGTAGATCGTGAAGAGGAAAAATATGACAAAGGGTATGCCATTTATTCTTGTGGTGTTGTTATGTGATTTGATATTGTATATAATATAAAATATTGTATTCATAGGCATATTGAGAATTATAATATTAGTTATTAACTACTTTCAAAAATGAATGATGGTTCTCAATGTTATAGGATTATTTATTATGGCTAGAAAGTTATTTACTTATTATAAAATCAAAAAGAAATTTTGTCCTTCTATCTTGAGGAGGTGTAGATCCAAAATGAGTAAAGTGACATGACTATATAACTAATAATAATAGGTTTTCATCCCTAGTAATTGATATTGTTGTCTTAGTTAAATATGTTAATTTAAAAGTTGTGCACATTCTCTCTTATTGTCAACATTTAATTCTAGTTTTAAGATTTGTATAACAATGGGAATAGGTTGACCATATTGAGTTATGCATAAAATATTTTTTTCATAATGTTAGATCTTAATATTTTGGATTGTATTTAGATTTATCAATAAATAAGATATATGATTTTTTATACTATTTCTATTCACAAACAATATTAATATTAATGTTGTCTTGTCCATGTGGAGAAACTATCGACCCAACCAAGAACCTCCATAATTGATTACATTTGCATTTTGAATTCCTTTAATATAGTATTCATTATAAAAATTAGGTTAGCTATCTAATTATTATAAAAATAAGTTCCATTCAATTTCCAAATCAAAAGTAATCCTAGCTTTTAAAATAGTTATGTTTCTTCCATTGTTATTTTATGCATACACACGTAATAGAGATAGAATATCTTGATACCATGGCTTGAATTCTTGGTAAAACCAATAACTGATGGTTTTGGCATATGTATGATTTGAGTTTGAGTAAAAAAGTGAAGCCCACTTGCATGAATTGAAATTACAAGATTGCCCCCATCATTGCAAGAAGCCAAAGATTATGGTTCTCTCAAAAATCCCACAAGGGAATTTTGTCCCCAAGCCAAAACTATTATTAGAACCTGATATGGCACAGCCATTAATGAGTATCATTTCAAATTCTTCCCATTCAAAAGCGTGCATGTAAAATTTAAAAGTTCATTGAAACCTTGGCTTCATTAAGTGTTGACCATCATTAGAAGTAGAAATCCTTATGATTCTTGTTTGAAGATTACTTATGCTATAGCTTAGAGATACACCCTTCTTCTTAACATAAACATATCGTGTGACCTTACATGTGACAAGTATTACAATGAGAAAAGGACCACATGCGAAATGTCATTAGTAATCTCATAGTTGAATTAAAAGAAATGGCACAATGCAAAAAACATTGAATAGAGAAAGAAACTTTATGTCCAATGGTGAAAAGCTTATCCATTTATTCTCTTAGAAAATAAACTACCTTCTTTTACAGTCTTAACATCAAACATAGTAAACCATGGTGAAATCATAGTGAAGTTAATCAACATAGAGAGAGAATAAAGAGTCCACACAAAAAGATGGTATTGAATAAAATTTTTATGATGTACACCCGATCACCTCCCTTCACTTGTTTTAATAGAATTTATTCACATTGTTGAAATATATTCTCCTGAACAAAACTCCAAAATACCCCATCATAATCCTAGGTGTTGGATCAACGATAGATATAAATCAGAAACCTTTCGCATGGGAGAGTTTTTTTTTCCTAGGTAGGTGGGACTACACATGGGTTTTTAACTAATGACCTTAACATCAAGGAGTGCCTTCAAAGTACACCCAATAAACATCTATTCAAAATCCCTATGGGGCAGTGTTGTACTATGTAACAACCCCCCCCATTTATATGAGTAATAGTAATTAATATTTGACATATAAATAGGGGACCATTTTAAATTTTTAGCCTTTGAAAATAAATGCTAACTCTGTAAATTTTCCTTAAAAACCTTAAAAAAGGAACTCATGCTTGAAGCTCTTATCGCAAATTGCATCTCAAAGTTTTCCATGTAACAGTTGTTAACATTCCATCGAAATCCCGAAATGCGATATGACATGATCGCACTTCGCAAATCACAAATTGATGGAGCATGCCATTGTGTCAACCCTTAAGAATTTGTGAATGTGATATTGTGATTCTCGTAATCGCATTTCTCATTAACTTCGAATAACGTTATATGGCAATGTTTTAAAGTTGTGATGTGCAAATAAAGTGTGAAGCGTGGAGAAGTTACTGAGTTCTAATGTAATAATGAGTGGTTTGATAGAGTAATTAATTCCTCAAGGAGAGGAATTGATGTTTTCAAGTTATCCCTAGTTACCACTGAAATATCATGTAAAATCTTCCCATGATTCAAAGTCATTTCAAAGAAATCTCTTCCTTAATTTCCCTCCATTGTGTGTGCTAATATATCTCTTTCATTTCAAGCAAGCCTCAACAGAAATGTCATTGCGAAAGGTAATGCAAAAGCAGAAGAAGTAGAGAATTACAGAGTCTGTTATATCAGAGATGTCACCTATATTCACTGATGAGGAGTGACAACATGGGAAGTCATATACAATAGACTCAAAGATGAGCGTCCTAAAATTACTGTCATAGAGGTAAAAAATGACTCAATAAAACCGTTGGGGGTCCAATTCAGAGATGTTGCTTACTCCTTCCTTCACAAAACAGGAGCAAGAGCGAAAATACTCCCATACACTCATATGATTAGATGGGTGGTCGAAAATCTCAGTATTGAAGACATGCAATTCATGAACTCGAAGATGGAGCTAATGGGGTCCATCAAAGCTGAAGACCTGAAGAAAAGGTATCATATACCTTACCCTCAAGAAATATATGATAAAACATACTTAGCCAACTTTGCGAAGAAAATTGAAGAACCTTTCGAGATGATCCATGGTTGGAGGGTCCTAGAGAAAAAGTTCAAATATGATAAAATGAGTATGTATCTTGTAGATTCTTTGGAAAACCCCTATAACTATGCAACTTCTATGTTATGTAGGTTATATGGATTACCTAATAATACCAAGTTTTCCATAGAATGGATTCCTTAATTAATGCTTATGTCAATTCCCACATAATGAATTGGCCCCCTATCCTATCTGATAACCCAGCTATTGCTATTTTTGAGTACTGTCAAAAGAGATCCACCTCCACAGGGAACCTTTCTCCATTTTATTTCAGTGCCTATATCATGGATGTCATCTGTTTCTATACTAAATTTCCAATCAGGGGTTGGAAATGGACTTTGCAAGACCCCTACCTCATCCATCTCAACCACAAATAGATTTGGGAATCCCATTATATACCCCATTTTTATAAAATATGTCATGGTCTCATTTTACCATTAGATCAATTTGTTTTTAATCATAAAGTCCTCATGGTTTCTAAAGAAGCCACTACAAACCTTCTCGTAGCAGGCAAGTATTTTGCTGAAGAATGGTTTACATATATCAGAGCTTTTGGTATTACAGGGAACCCGCATGTGCTCCCTTTGTATGTCTCTGACAAGACACTAATAAGAGAAATAGCTCACTAGAATATGGGAAAAGACCTAACCAAGACCATAAAAGATAACTAAAATTCATTATGTCCATCCTTTCCCATTCAATTTTGTTCTTTTTCATTAGAAAAATTCAACCATGCAACCAAGGAATCACTAAGCCTAGAAATCCTCATGCTCCATATTGAGGCAATTTGATCCAAACAAAATAGCACATAATATTATTGTAGTAAAGATTAATCCCTTTAATAATGAGGCTAATGATTATTAGGATCTTTGACAATCAGCTCAATAATTCAAACAAGAATTAGAATGGGCAAAGGATAATTTGAGTCATGATGATTTTAAGAAGTTTCAGGAACTCGGAAGTCAAAGGCTCGAAACAATTCCATTGCATTTGTTAAGGGCTGAGGAAAATCCTACTCCCAATGTAACTATGAGGAATGCAGGACCAAATTCTCGCATAGAGTCTCAAGTGGATACAAGGAAAGCATAGAATACAGGGAAAGTGTAGGACACAGAGAATACAGTGGAAGCTAGCAGAAGGTCTGTCGAGAAACACGTCATAAGTGACCCAACTAATGATATTGGTGCCGAAGTCAAAAGCAACAATTTGGAGAAATAATGGGACAAATTTAATAAAAGGCTACAATATACTCCTAAGATAACAGATGCCCAAGAAATCACAAAATATCACACTCCTCTACAAACTCAGAAAACTATAGAGTCTAAGTCGATGGTTGAGAAAGGGGAAAGTTCACAACATATAGAAATCATTCTTGCATTCCCCACATTAGAAATTATCCTAAAGGTAACTGAAATTCATTGTTTAGATGTGTTCTACAACCCACTGCATAAGGCTATAATAAGAAGGTAGAGGAAGAGAAGGAGGGTGGAAACACCTCAAATTTGAGTAGGGAATGAGCCGATGGACATAGTTTAGAAGGATATTCCTTCCAATCCTGCTAAAACTTTGACAAGATTGTCGTAGTTTACAGGAGCATAACTGTGGTTCTTTATTCTTAAATGAGCCTTCTTCTTGGCAGCATAAAAATGGACTAACTCTGCATTTATGATTTTTCTAAAATACTCTAGGGCAAACAATCTCATGGGCACATATTTAGGTACCTTGAAATGGCAAAGTTCACACCCGTACATTCTGATTTTTGTGTAATTTTGCTACAGGTACTAGTCACCTATCTTGTACTGCGTGGAAAGTTGGAGAATCTTCTTCATCTCACTAGGGAGTCTAGGAGGGGGAACTCCCATCAACAGAGTGGATGCTGGATGTACAAACTAGTCAATGAATTCATTATAGTTGTAAGGAGACTCTAGAATTTTATGAAAGATTGAGGTCCAAAATATCACAAGCCTTTGATTTCCTTTTGAGTCCAATTTCCTGATAGGGAAAGGAAAGTTGTCTGGTTGATGATATAACAAAAAATGGTATATAAAAGATGTGTATTTGAAAACTCCTTCCCTATCCAAACTCATGAATTGATCATGGATTTTATTGGCAATGAAAGTGGCATAGTCATACTTGACAGTAGGGGGTTGTCCAGGAGTAAATATTGACAACAAAAATAGAGTAATATAATCAAAATATTCATTGGTATTAAATCCCATGATCATGGATATCATGTCAACAATAAGTCTACCAGTTTCAGTGAAAAAGGTCTGCAGATAGGGAGGTGGGGCAGTGGGTTGGTAGTTTGGTAACATAAACATCTGAGCAATGTGGGTTATCTCTGATTTGGGAAACTGAGGAGCTTTTTCAAGTAGATATCCCACGGAAAGAGGAGCAAGGGGCTAAGTGGAATGGAACTATATCATTTCATTAATGGACTTAGCGGTTATGGGAAAAGGAACAGTTTGGGATGGGGACATAACTACTCTATGGATAGGGTCATAGTTGGCACAGAATTGATGAATGATATCTGGGAAAACATGAACTGAGGGGAGAAAATACATGGGAAGATTGGATTCCCACAGTCCAAAAAAGTTAGAATTATTCAAATGACTATCTATGATTTGGCAAAAGATTTTAAGATGGTTACCATCACTAGATAGGTCTTTTATCTGGAAATCTTTGTCGGCGAGGGTAAATAATCTAAGTCTTTATGGGGCGCGTTCATGGGCATGACATACATGGGGAGGAAATACATGGGAATATTTTAAGATGGTTACCATCACCATATAGGTATTTTATCTGGAAACCTTTGCTGGCCAGGGGTAAATAATCTAAGTCTTTATGGGGTGCATTCATGGGCACGACATTCAGGGCTATGGGAGTTTCCATATTTGGTTCTTGTGTATTCAAACTGGAATTCAGACTTCTTGTGGGAAAAATGGAATAAACAGTTGGTTTGAGGTCTCTTTATGGCAATTACAGACTATTTTTAACTTGAATTTGGCTTTATCTAGCAGAATTCCCAGTGGAAAACCGAAATTGCAGGGTCTTAGGGAAAAAATGGATAAATACTTGGATTAAGGAAGAAAACCATACAATGGCAGGTTAGTTGACAGGCTGCAAAGCTCGTACTATAGTCTTGCTAGTCAGGTGGCAGTTGAAAAGCTGGAATAGTGGATTTGGTCATTAATTTGCATGGGAACTGGATGCAATGCATTACAGTGAAAATGACATTTCATCATTTTTTTAATGAAATTTGGGTTGGCAAGATTTTGTTTTTGGCATTTATTGGATAGATGACATCACCGTGATGGGACGTTTTGTCGTTACACGGAGGGTGGTAAGCGGTTTACCCCGCTGCTTTTGGGGTCAATTAGTATCGGGTTGGTGGCAAGTGAGCATATGGAGTAGGCGACGCATGGCGAGGGTAGGGTGGAAAACCGCCTGGTGATCGCGAGTTAAAGCGCGGTCACTAGGGGGGTCGCGATATGATCGTCAATCGTCGGATGAAAAGGCGAAGATCGGATGGCTGGTAGGTGCTGGAAATGGCGGGGAGTTAATGCAGCAAGCCCAATATATTTAACGATGATTTAATCATATCGGGCGTATCACAATTGGTCGGGGTAATGGTTATTAATTAACCCAGATGGTTAATTAATCCCATTGTTTGTGGAGAAGGGAAGGTTCTTAACAAACTTCGGGTAAGTTCATCAATCCTTATTAACTTATATAATGGTTATATACCATCGGGGCGAGAATTATATAAAGTGTGGGGTTTTTAATATATTTACATAATACGGGGAAGGGTTAAAATTTATATGGGAGTTATATATTATGTGTTAGTAGTTAATATGAAACAGAATGAAATAAGCACTAAGCCTATGTTAAGCATTCAGATAGAAACTTAGGCTAAAGAGCATTTTGAAGTGATATTATGTATTTCCTATCTAAAATAGGTTTTTTCACTTACGAAAACTTTTATGTAATGTAATGAATGATATTTATGAGTACTTAGGCTTTGAGATCATTGGGCTGAGGGTCCAGTCCCTCCAAAAGTCAGAGAAATGCTCTGAGCCTCTTTGATTTTCAAATACCTTAATACTTAGGGGAAATTAGTGAAATATCTAGGGAATATGTAAATGGAAGTTAGTTATTTGACCTTGCCTTGCTTGAACTACATCAAGTAAAATATTTGACTTGCACTTTGTGATAAAAGTAAAAATCAACACATTCAGAAACATTTCGTCACAATTATCATTCTGCAACACCATTTACCTACCCTACCTACTTAGCCTAACATTTTTTCTTCTTTATTTGGGTGCATTTAGACTGCCAAACCCTTATCAAATCATCCTTTCTTTTACTGGCAAGACTACCTAAGTCTACACTTATTACATCCAAGGGCTCAAATTAAACTGTTGAGCTCCTTTTTATTTACTCTACCTATCTACTTATCTGCGAAGTTTAAACAGTTTGGTCATATTTTATTCGTTATTCTACAACATGAAATTGAAATATGAACGAGCCAAGTTTGAGTTGTTTGACTCTTCATCAATTGTGGAAAAAGTTAACAAGCTGCACACAATTGCTTATTACAGAAAATGAAATAGTAGTGGCATTTAGACTTGCACACTTTCCTGGTCTATTTTGTTTGTGGTTCATTTCTTTCACTTTTTTGACCAGCTTTATTCTTTTTACCCTTTGATTTTTCTTTTAGGGTATACCCTCTTTACATTTTTTAATTTTTTGATTTTTTGAAAATATGGAAAACCTTTGTAAAAAGGAAAGGTATGAACATATTACAGATCTCATCAATTCAATAATGAAATATCACACCTATTAGTATAGGATCATAAGACAGTCATCAATGTACACTTCCAAGAACTTATGAATGAACTCCTTGAACACTGCGATGACTATGTGAGAAAATATTACAGGTGCATTCTTGAGTCCAAATAGCATTATAGTGTATTGAAAACAAACCCATTCTATCGCAAGGTCATTTTTCTCCTATCCTCAAGCGTGATCTTAATCTGATGGTATCCAGAGAACCCATTAGTAAATGAGTAGGCCTCCTACCCTCCAACATTTTCCAACACTTCATATCTAAAAACATGGATGGGTCATGGACACACGCATCATTAAGCTTCTGCAGATCCACACAAATCCTCATCTCAACCTTCTGCTTCTTGTCTTGAACAACCATCGGGCTCACCCAATCAGATTCTTCAATGGGCTCTATGATGCCTACTTCCAGCATCTTATCTAACACCTGGTAAACCTTTTCCTTGTATTTACGATGAAGAAGATACAGTATTTTCTTGATAGGCTTCATGTCCAGCTTCAGACTAATATTCATAATGCCCAAATCACCAATTATGCCCTTCAAATATGAAAACTTGGTACGAAATAGATCCTGATATTCACAGAGTAACCTAGAAACCTTATCCATAGTAGTGTCATCCCAATAATCTCTATCTTGGAAAACTTCAGTTCTACTTCAGTCCCAATTTTTATTTGCTTTGTTTTCAATAGCACGGTGATGTCCAAATTGTCTATTTGTGGTCCCTCGACTTCGCGATGCCCTTCTGCCTTTGGAATATTAATATTTCTTAGATCATCATCCTCCTCTTCAATGGTCACATTATAACATTCCAACACATTGCGTAGTTGGGTACTCTGGTCTAGTTGGACCCACTCCATAGGTTCTTGTGGCATTATGAAGATAACTGCCTTAATCTTCTATAGGGCTTGATCAATACTGGCCAAGCCATCTTCAAAACATAAGGTCAACAATATCCCACTTCACGATGCCATCGCAGAGCTTCATTTCTAGATACCAGTTCATGGGAATTGTGTCCAAAGTATGGAAGAATAGGTGTACCCACTCTAGTTGTGGTTTTGTCCCCTAGGATTTAATCCACTTTGCTAGTTGATTGCACAGGACATCCTTCCTCCTATATTTCTCAGTCAATGTAGTGTTAAGGAGCCCAGATTGTAACCTCATAATTCTTCTGTAATCCAACCATCCATCAAAGTTATCCTTGTGCATATACCACCATCATACAGGCGTAGCATGCAGTTCCAAATATAATGCTTGTAAGTGGTGATCCTCATGGAATTCATGCTTAAATGCATCCAAAAAATTATCCACATCAGTTAAACCATCATAATAAAGTAAATTCCTAACCTCTAACGAAACACAGCGCAATGATTTCATCATCATATTGCATCACAGCATGGATACTTCATGCAAACAATTCTCCCAATGTTTAAACTCTTCATCTGAATCATAGGTGCATGAACTCTCCTGGTCCCATGCAGTCCATCCATTTGTTGTTGGATTGATCTAGTCCTAGTTTCACGTTGTTATTTTATAGATCTGGTCTAGTTCATCCTCACTTTCTTCATAATCACGGATTGGTTCAGTGTAGCGCGCTCCTTCTGCAGGGTCCAACGAAACTACAACTCGAAGTGATTTCCTTTAAACTGACATTGTCCTCTTCTCCAAATTGATAACCGCATTCATGTCAATGGTTCAATGAATTCCCCAGAGCACAAGGTATGGATTACTGTCATCAACGACCTTTATCACCTCAAATTTAGTCGCCATGCTCTCACCTTCTATATCAATTGTGGCTCCATATAATCATCCCATAGGCATGATCTTCTACTAGTTCTCCATTTTGGTCTGAATTGGAGACCACTGCAACATAGGTATCCCCATTCTTTCCCATGTTTACTTTGGAAAAATGTTCACATTAGACCTGAGATCCAAAATGACCTGGTCCATCTCATAATCTTTGATTTGACGGTGAGTCTCATCTCTCGCCCTATTCTCACCTTATGTTTGCCAATTTTTATTACCACCCGATGTCCATCAGGGGCATTCTATTTGCTAGTGCATTTGTTTATTAACTCCTGCAAACCTTCCATGGCTTTGTTATTGCATATCAGTTTTATGCAGGTCTCTAAAAACGTAGTAAGCACAGAGGGGTAAACCTCTATAGGTGTGCTAGTTTCTTGCACCTTATCCTGACTTCCTAAGGTGGATGCCTCTACAAAGCTTTTCTTGGCCTCCATAAATGTTTCCTTAGCACGCACTAGATCAAATCCCAGTTCCTCTTCTTGGGCCTTTTAGACCCATCTGTCCTGTTCAGGTTAGTTATGCTTATCATCACCATTCAATTTTTTGCTTCCCAGCACTATATTCATGCTTCGATCTTCCTCACAGGGCTCAACTATCATCACCTGTAAGTTCTGCATAGGTTTTTGAGGATGCGCCTTCTTCTACTACATCTTAGCTATCATCACCAAGCATTCTTCTATAGTGTGGTCAAATTGGCTGCAATATTGACATCATGAGCATGTCTGGTTCTAAGACTCCCACGCGTAGTGCCTTGGTGTCCCGCAGTTGTAACAAATAACCTGACCCTAGCCTCTAGAAGGCCCTCCTCCTCCTTGGCTTCCTCCTCTAACCTGATATCCTCTGTGTGCTACTCCAGTGCCCTGCTCTGGAGGCTGAGTTTCTTCTTTCATCCGGTATGTAGGTGTTATTTCCTCATCTGTTCATAGATTCGACAGTGGCGTGCATTGTGGCCCACCAATTTTCAGAAGGTGAAGAACAACTGTTGTGATGTCTGGATTAACTTCTGAAGTAAATTGAAATTATCCATCACATGTTGTCCAACAACCTAACAAATAGCGCACTATAGCATAGTCCCCATGCTCGGTCCTGCTAGATCTTCTCACCTCAATGGATTTTTTCCCCCTCATGTAATATAATTCATGAATATGGAGCAGTGGTCTTTATCGTGCCTCTAGCTCTTACAATTCAAACACCAGATTTCTGCGTGCACCTCTAGTTTAGTCTCCTTATCTTTCTTCAAGCTCAAAAATTCTAAGTAGAGGCTCTGTAACTGAGAGTGAATCTATTGCACCCCTAAGGTCGCATCCTAAATAACCATTGCATGCAACCTCAATTTGATTTCCAAAGATTCCGCCCATGTTACTATCTTATGTTGTGATAGAGAAATATGTAGGTGGGGCAAAAGTGAAGCTATAAACCATTCATGATGCTGAATATCTGTGAACGACATGTTAGCTTCTCAAATCACACATTTCAACCTTTGATCTAATTCCCAAGGCATCTTGTCAACCCTCATCATGATTTCCTTAAATCCAACTATTGACTGCGAGTCAGACTTAGGCTTACTAAACTCCTTGCTTAAAGCAGACTTAGTCTTTGCTAGTGATACCAGAGGATTATCAAAACAATAATTAATATACCAAGTTAGCACACAATGTTGTAAAGCTGTAGCCAGTTGTGCCTTCTATATATTGTCATCATTAATCTCCTCCACTGTGCACACAACATTCGAAACAAAACAGAACTACTTTGTATCATCACTCTCAATGCCTTTGAAAATCGCCAACTTCATTTTGTTCGACATGTTGAATGGTGGTGGTGGTGAAGGTGTGGGAGAAGGTGCATGCGGTGGAGGTGGAGGTGGAGATGGAGGTGGAGTGGATGGATGATGTGTCCACGGGAGAGCCCTTGTTATCAGCTAGATAGCACTTGACGGTGAGGTCTGTGCCGCTCCCTCGTCATCGCTGGAAGGAGGTCTAATTAACAAGCTATATTCAATACCTAATCTCTCTCAATCTCTGAAGAGTTTTCCACTTCACGTAGCTCCAAACATCAAGGCAATGGCATAACCATTTTTCACATAACAACATTTTAATCCTAATATTCAAAGATCTTAAATACTTACATCACAGTCCTTTGAAAAATCGTCGCTCCACTTCACTATAATTGATTGAGGTAACAACTGTGAATTTTGTAACAAATCCTCCTATAATTCGATCGAGACGGTAATCGATAGCCTGTGTGATCTTTTCTTCAAAGGATTCTAATCATCATACTATTTCTAGAGTCCACATTATTGGAATATCAATCTTCCATATTCCCTAGCTGGCTTTCAATTAGCTAACCACTCATATATTTCAATGGGAAAAGCACAGAAGAATATCTCGTGTATAGGTACCTGTTCAACCAATGTTCCTTTGATAGGCGTGGATTCCTATTTTCTTGTGCCGTGAACTCATGAATCTTCTGATCCAACCACTTTTCAATTTCCTTTTTTGTTGGATTCCATTGATGCGACATCACACATCTCTTTCAAGTAGATCTTGGTCCCCACAATAGAACCATTTGTTGGCTTATGGGCTCCTGACCCATGTTCAGATTTAGTTGCACCAACCAACAAACCCCTACACTACTAGCCCTTTCAGTAATAACCCGTGTAGTGCAGGGTGTAGCCTCACTCGAAGTATTATAGGGCGATGCAAGAACTAGTTTTCTACATCCAGAGATGACTGTGATGTTTTTTTATTACCTCAGATCTACTTTCATGCAAATCGATAAGACTTTAGGACTCAATACTGCAACTCTACTAAAATAGCCTTCAGACCTTCACGAAGGTCTACTATCAGCCTTTGTAGACCCTTATCAATTGATTTATCCACTTACATGCTTAGATAACAATCCTAAATTAGTGTTCGCACATATCTACTTATGGTATTTAGTAGATATAATGGAATTCATCTTAGTCGTCATGAAAGTATTTAACATGCATTTCATACATTTATTAAGACTTATTCAAGAGAATCGCACATCATTAGATCAATATTTCATAAACACATTATTCATCCACAACATATCTCGTAAACAGAAGAAAATAGAGATAAACATATATACATAGGATTTCTTCGGTAACTTTGTTTATTTATCTTCAATTCATCTTTACAGAATCAAAACTACCCTGCACACTCAGCTGCGGACTCTACCTAGGCCTTTGTGCACTCAGTTTTAGATTCTTTCTCTCCTATCTGTCTCACTTCTTTTTGCTATCAATTCTCTTCTATTGACCCAATACATCTCAGATTATTCCTTAGAATCTCTAATACACACCTATTTATAGCCTTTTACATACAATCCCATGGTCCGTGTACCATGGGTCGATCTCAAAACGACTCAAATTTTACATAAAAAAGGGGCTAAAACCCCTGTGAATTCTAATCATCTACGTGCTCCGCATCCACAAATCGTGGAGACTTTACATTATTTACAAAAAATACATCAAAAATTGGGTTATCTTAACCCCAAAACTGACCCAGGGGACCCCATCCCAACATAATTGATGTTAAGAAGAAAAATAAAATTATTTTTTAAAATTCTTGTCTCATGGGTTTCATGAGCAAGGAATTTTATTTTTAGTAATGGATCCCATTGAGAGCCGTTAGGATTGGTCAAAAAATAAAAGAGAGTTAATGTCATATATGAAGGACACTTCTTGCACATATTACATTTTTTTATGAATCATTAAATGTATAAGGAGGCCCTCCAAGACGAAGAAAAATATCCTCCTACGAGTCAACTACAAGATGGAATAAATAATCTTCACCAAAATATATGTCGGCTCACCCTCTCTCAAGTTGGCTTATTATGGAGGCTTTAACAACTATAAATAGGGAAACTTGACCTCATTTCAAAGACAAAAATTTGGTGAAGGAGGTATGAAATCAAGGTGTGCAAATATCACTTAGAGGAGAGCCTAATCATCAGCAAAGAAGGTAAGGAAGGAGAATTAAATCCTCTGCATCATTTGGTTTTATGTTTGTGTCAAATTGACCTCACGGAAGTAAAGGGGCTATGTCTATTGCCAAAAAGAAGGAAATTTTGAAGTCTTATTGGAAGGTTAAGTCAAGGAGGAAGAAAGGGTATATTACAACCTGATTTATGAAGGAAGAGACATCCTACTAAAAATAAGGAAAAAAGTCATCGGATAAGGTCATATGCATGATTTAGGGTTTTGGAATTATGGTAAAATATTGCAGACTTAATTCAAGGAGGTCAAAATAAGCGAAGGTATGATGCAGAAGAAAGCCGAGGTTGAGGACAAGTTGAGAAGGAGGAAGGAAGGTTGACTATCATTGACTAAGGATCTCATCAATGAAGCTTTGTGTCTTGGTATTTGAGTGGAAAGTAGGTCAAGGGTATTAGTCTTGGTATTCATCAATTGAAATCTCTATAAGAAGAATAATTTGGTTGGGTTTTCCTCTGAGGTCGAAGAGGTTTTAGCCGTGGATGATATCCTATATTTTGTGTCCCTTATCTCTTTATCATTTGTGCTTTGATAGTTGTTTTATGAGGAATAACACTATAATAAAATAATTAAAACAATATCATAGTCTAAGAAGTAAAAATCATTCATAAGCAGTTATCAATAGTGAATAAATCACATAATATTAATGCCCTATATTTCTCAACATGGTTTCAGAGCTAAGGTGAATAAGTCAAGGAAGTGACACTCATTGATCAAACCTCGACGAAGGCGTCGAAACAAATATCATCTTGAAGTCAAGATCTACAAATTAAGCATCATAACCCTAGATCAAAGAAGAAATCTACACCAAAATAAGTCTTGGGATCATCATCAAGAAAAAAAGTCCAAAACCCTACATTTAATCAAGTTGAAGAGTTCTACAAATCAAGGTAAGCTTGAAGTTTATTCATCCAAGAGAATAAATTCAAGGTCAAGACCATATCATCACCCATCAACTAAGAATTCCTGGGATCCACTCTCAATCATTTTCAAGTTGAAGTATCTTAAAAACTATTCATCCAAAAGAAGATAGATCGAAAGAGTTGTCATCAAGATTCTAAGGAAATCTCTCTCCCATTGAAGCAATATCCTTGCCATTTAATAAATAATCAACAATTCATCATTGATCTTCATCAACAAATACTCCATCATCAAAGGATCCAAGGGATATCCCTCTCTATGGGATCAATAATCATTATTGAAGGAAATTATCCTCATCAAGGAGAATTTTAATTCTCTATATCATCATCAACATCAAAGAAACAACAAGAAGAAGTAGCATCATATCAAGTAATTATATATTTATGTCCACGTCTAAATTTGTCGAAATGTCATTTTGCAAGGAAAGCAACAAATTGGTTGGGCCTTCAAACTATCTTGCAAGGAAGAAAAGGACAAATTTGAATCTTATTGAAAATGAAGTTATGTAACATTTCAAAGGGTCTATCACAAAACCAGGAAAGGAATATGCTCAAGGTATTGCAAATTACATGAAAGAGGAAGTTAGGTCTCAAAGGATTGTTATAAAATCCATCAAGAATCCCTTCATCCCATATGTATCCAAACTCGAAACTTCAAAATAAATACATGAGAAACTAGTATAGTTGTATTCCATAAGCAGTGCTCCAGAAGTAATCTCATTAAGTAAATAACTCTACAAGTTGAATATGTCAAGGGAATATGGAATATCCTCCTATGTTATGAGGATATCTGAAATGCGGGATCAACTACAAGATCTGGGAGAATTCATGTCTGAAAAGGAAATGACTACAGTTGTACTAAATGCACTATCGGAGGAATGGGGTAACTTTAATTCAAGTATTTATGGAAATAAAGAAGCTACTCCATTCTAGGATCTATGGTCACTGTGTAAGATCAAGGAATCTAGACTAAATTCCAAATATGACATGGTAACCGGTGAGAAAAATCAAGCTTATGTTACAATGATAAGAAGAAAGGGAAAATTTTGAAAGTCTAGTTCTTGGAAAAAGAAAAGGGACATGGCCAAGATTCAATGCTATCGTTGTCAAGAATATGGGCACTACAAAAGAGATTTTACTAAGATCAAGAAGCACAATAAAAAAAGAGGAAAATAATAAGCCCATATCACTGAAGAAGTGGAGGAATTTGAAAAGAAAAAGTCCAGGAAAGAGGAGGTAAGAGATATCTACTATGACTGAGATAGTATTCATCACCTAAGTTCTTTTCAAGCTCCTAAGTATTCTGTTGTAAGATATGGCTATTATGATTCACTAAGAAAATGATGGGAGGCATTGTGGCATCATAAAAGCATTCAAAGAAAGATCTCATAAAATTATCATAGAAAAGGATGAAATATGGTTGAAGTTGAAGTCCACAATAGTCACCCATGGAAGGATATAGCTCTTGGAAACCTCACTAGTAACAGAGGTGGTATCTATGGAAAAGAAAGAAAGGGTCATCTAGTACAAGGCTCATCATACATCTATCAAAAGGAAACATCTGTTGGATAGGGATAATCTAGATCCTTAATATTTTCTAATGGAATATTCATCGAAAGGTTTACCGATTAAGAGGGGAAGAAAGTGTTTCATCAAAAATTCCAAACTTGCGGAATTCACAGAATGGTGGTATGATGACATAAAAGTTGAAGCAAATAAAGGGATTTAAGCTCTTTTCAATAAAGCAAGATTTTGAAGGAAGTATGGATGACATAAAGAAAAATGAGGTATGTATCCTTTCACTATATATTGTATAAGTTATGTCATGTGGTTGTAGATAACATGGATCAATGCTCTATCTTGAGATAATGATCAAAAGAAAGGATCTCGTCCTTCGAAGGAATGCATAAATGCGCGGGTCACACAATCACTAGATGAAATCAACATAATATGTCCTCAAATTTAATATTGGGTGGTTGGCTATAATTGAAAAGCTCTGATTGGAAATTCCTAGGAATGAAATGTGTAAGGAAAGGAAGGAAGAGATCATGGGATATGAAACCATGGATGAGGCAATCAACATCTGAAAAACCAAGAGATCTAACTAGGATATATCCAACAAAGATATGTAGAAGTTTGATAGAGAAAGAGACCCTTGACAATATATATCTTTCGGAGATGTGTCAATGTGTATGTAGGATGTTGATGCAACCTAGAAGATGTCATGATGAAATATAATCACAAAGGTAATTTTGAAAGTGTTCATTTCTTATTTTTTTAGAAAATATTTGGATGGGATTATGAAAGGCTACAAACGAAAGATCTATAGATATTTTCCACCATCTATGACCATGTAGTAGGATGAAACAGACTAAACAACATAGGACATGAAGAAGGTAAAGCGGAATGAAGGAAGGCAATATATGAACTAATAGATCACTTTCTAATGATGACATGAATGACTCATGGATGAAATTGATGGATGGTCTTTTCCCTATGATGTAGTCCCAAACATGAAGACTTTGAAATAATGAAAATAAATTCATGACATCATGAGGAGGAGTTCTTCAAGCATCTAGTCACCCGAAGATCTATACCAGAGAAGGTGATGTAGGTCCATAATTAAGAGGGAGCCTGGAAACAAGTTTCTTACTTGGAAGAAAATTGGAAGCAAAATTCCTAAGACAAGAGGGAGCTTAGGTACATTCCTTTCGTAGGAATGTGTAAACTCCCTTATTGGAATAGATATGTCCTCCCAAATTAAGAGGGAGAGATAGATACATCATTATTGTCTTCACTTGGGAAGACATAATGGAGGATTGGGTAAACATATGGCATCCTATACTATTTGAGGATGAGTTAGGGCATCCAAGGTAAGAAAATTCTTAGAGGGTTGATATTCTTTGAGGATTGGGAATCCAACATAAGAATATTCCTAGTAGACCATGCCCTGTGAACTCAAGTAGCATATGTTATGAGAGAGACAACAATGAGGGTGTATATACATCATTGGTATTGTTGGCATCGTGCTCAGATCTCGTGGAGAGGTAGAGCTATTAGTCAAGGCCATCCTAAGTGACAATGCTAGTTGATATGATGCTAAACAGATGGGATACCAATCTGACTCTTCTTATGAGAATTTTTCAGATTGAGAATGACAAAGTACCATTATGAATACCTCCGTAGTTTGAAAGAGTTTTGAAAAGTGTAACTAGTTTTAGTCTTCATAATGACATGTGTAATTGTGATTTTATGTAATTGATATAAAGAAGAAAATACAGTTATTTTTGTAATGCTTGTCTCATGGGTTTCACGACAAAGGAATTTTATTTTTAGTAATGGCTCCCACTGAGAGCACCTAGGATTGGTCATAAAGTCAAAGAGATCCAATGTCATGTATGAAGGACCCTCCTTGGGCATGTTACATTTTTGTATGAATCATTAAATTTATAAGAAGGCC
>APFE030214108.1:172594-187101 GCA_000404065.3 Pinus taeda | reverse complement strand
AGAACTCATTATCAATTACTTATAATTTGTTTTGTAATATATCTACACACACACACACACACACACACACACATTAAGAGATACATTTCAAAAATGCATCACATTTATAAAGAGATACATTTCAAAAATGCATCACATTTATAAACTTCTATTAATGCATATAACCAAATAGAATTCTTCAAGATATATGCAAATAGAATTCTTCAAGTCATATTGGTTTATATGAAATTATTTAAATCACAAATAAACTATTTAAGAATTGAAAATGACAAAATGTTAATATGAATGAGAAAATCAATGTCTTATGGTGCAAAAAGTTTAAATACAACTATTTTTGACCCATCTCTTTAATGAGTATATATCATCCACTTAACACATTGTTAATTAATTATTCCATGTTTTATTAAGAAGATAATTTTTCTTTACATAGAGTTTTGTTTCAAAGCAATACAATATGACATTAATATACTCTTAATAAATTAAGTGACAACGAAATACAAGTCAATAAATTGATTCCTTATTAAATTATGTGAGATGAGATGATTGCATATACAAATAGTCAATTTAAGAATATATATAAAAAAAATTATGGATTAAAAATCGAATGCCCTACAATTAAACGAGTAGTATTCACCTATGAGCCATCACCCATTAGCCTAAAGTGTCCACTTAATACTTATTATCAACAAATTATAAGACTTATTTTTGGAAGAAATGCATCATAGTATATGAATATTATATATCACATTTATACAATCATATTAATGGATGTAACTAAGTAAAAGTCAATAATATAATTCTAACTCAAATCATATGATTTTAGTTTATTTAAAATACAAATTTACACAAAATTAACTTTAAGTAATGAAATTAGATGCCTTACAATTCAAAGACACAATTCATCCACGATAGTGTCTAATCAAACCTTGATAGTCCACTTAGCAATCATTATCATTAATTATATGTTTTTTTTAAGAAATGCAAAATTATTTACAGCAGATTTTTATCTCAAAAATTACAAATCACATTTATGCACTCATATCAGTGCATTTTATATGTAAACAATGAATAACTGACTTTGTGTCTTATTGATTTTCAATATGATATGATTGCAGTTACAACCATTGTTTGATTTAGGCATATAAATTTATGAAAATTATGGATTAAGAAATCACATATCTTATGCTTCAAAAAGTTCAAATCACTTACCTATGACACATTTCCAATTGGCCTTAATAGTGAATAGTGCACATAACATTTATCAAGTAAATTATTATACTTTCTTTAGTAATAATTACACCTTTGTTTGCAAGGATTTCTATTTCAAAACTTATATTTCACATTTATATATTATGATTATTGATGCATATAACATACGTCATTAAAAATAAAATGCCTCGTTGGTTCATGCAAGATAATTTAAATGACAAAACAATTCATTTAGAAATGCACGCACATATATAGAAAAAAAAATCGATACAACAAAGTCATGCAAAGAAATTATAAATAATAAGAAATATACATATTTAATATAATGTTCAATTTTGCATATATTTCAAAAAATATAAATCATACAAATTGATTCAACAAAAACTATGTCCAAAATGTATCAAAAATTTGGAATGTTCTTTTCAACAAATTTATAAAGGAAATTATCTCCATCCAATACAATGAAGTACATGTTCTATTGAACATTCGAATGTACTAATGTTTTTCATTGATAAGATGAAGTGTCTTAAGAAAGGGGAATAAAACTTGCATAAGCCAAGTATCTTGGTCTTTTCCTGTATAGGATTTTATCAACATGTGGTTTGATCGATATCCAATGAATTGAAAAGTATGCTTTGTTGTATCTATTAACAATACATTTGATTCTCCATAATTATCTCCATATTGGGACCATGCATCAGTCAACGTTTTCTCATAAAATTATCGTGTTCTCCTTGCATCCAATTTTGTTTGCAAATGACAACGAGACCTGTCCCGTGCAAATTTAAAGTCCTCTATATCAGTATTTGATTTTTCTAGTACTTTTCGGATGTACTTGTCAGTGACATTTAATGTACATATTGCGACATCATAATTTTTTAAGGAACATTTTCATACTTGACTTAAAAGGCCTTAAAAAATAGGACCCATCACCAAGCTGCCAATCTGGTTCTCTTTGAATATGAAAATTTAGTTCATCTTTGGCATATGATTGGAACAATACTCCTCCAATTTCAAATACCACCATCTTTTGACTTCTAGTAATGCTCATCTGCATCTACACTGCAACCACATGTATGATATTAACACATCTGCACTTCAACGCTTCATTGATTAAGGACATAAAAACATACCAATTTAAAAATGATGTTAATATTTATTAGAATTATTTACATTTGTATGCAAAGGGAATTTTACAATGAGTTAATAGTAATCACAAAATACAAATACAATGGCCCCATTAAAATGAACAAACTAATGATATGTTTACTTTATACATACAACATAATACCTTTATTTAATTTGTATGGAATAAAAATATTCTAAGAACACATTGGCCCACCATTTAAATCATTGGTTTTAATACTTATAATGATTTCTCTAATTGCAATTGAAAAATATAATTACAATGGTCTAGTCAAAGTAAACAAATAAATTATACATTAATTTCCACATACAATATAATACAATTTTTAAATTTCAAACCTAATTATTTATATGCTAATTTCTAGAGTCTCTACCTTAGTTTCTTTTGGTGCTTCTTTTAGTACAAATTGTGTGTTTATTGTTGGTGCTACGTACAACCTAATATAGTTTTTCAACTTATATGGATTAAAAAATGTTATAAAAATACAATGGGTCATCCTTCACATTACTAATTTCTAAGAGGTATAATGATAACTTAAACCAAAATTGAAACAAATAATTGTAATGATCTAATTCAAACAAATATACCAGTTATCTATTCATTTTTACATTTAATTAATCCATTGTAAAAAATACTATGGCATGGGAAATTTTGATATGAAAACATTAAATGGCCATTCAAATCAATAATTATTATCAACAAAATATCTCACCAAAAATAAGGAAAATAAAAGTATTTTGCTTTTAGTAATGACAAACCAAATCAATAATTATTTTATTAGTGTTGTGAAATAACACTAATAAGTCGTGATGTCACACATATAATAACATGAAATAGACATCGGTCATATTAAGGTACTTCTAAATGTAATTGAACATCTTTAAAAGCAGCTCGCACATCTGTAGCCTTCTTGAGTTTATGCAACATTCTCCATAGCTCATCGATCAACCAATTATCCTCTTGATTTGTTCCAATGAATGGAGGGGCAAGAATCACATTTTCTTTGGGATTATCTTTCACGCTCTCAAGTGAACAATACACTATAATAGTATTGGTTGCATCATATTGGGTATGCATTTCCCACATTTTTTTCAATGATTTAGTGTATAACTTTGTTTGGATTGTCAATGACCTTATGTCCCTTTTGTGGTTTACAATCTTAAGAAGTCCACATAAACACAAGATTATCTTGAATGTTTCTGAAACCAACTTTTTTAAAACCCTTGTTGTTCTTTCTTTCAAAGCTGTCGTCCAAATTGCAATGTTAAGATATTCATTTTTGAAACACATTTCAAAAAATGTTTTTGCATGTGGATGAATCCAAAATGAATTTTTCTCTATTATGTAATCAACATCAGTTCCCATTTTCTAAATATGCCCTTTGTTTTGCTTCATCATCGATGTTATGATAAACAAATGTCCTTTAGTTCAAAAATAACTAATTTATTTTCAGTTATTTTGGCTGCAACACAATGACAAATAATCTAGTCAAACCATTTTTTTCATGTTACAAAAATTACTAAATCAATTGTTGAAACAATACACTTACCTTCAGTGGTTTTTTCACTATTTATAGATGAAATAATAAGTTATTTATCATCTTGATAGAACTTGGAGTAAACATATTAAACATTTAATCAACTGCCAATAATACTTCTTATTAAACATTCAATCAAATACCAATACCAAGAAAAACTTTAGTAATGAAACATTTAAAAAGAAACACACCGACATGCACCTTTAACATTATTTTGATTGTTAATTTTGTCCTTTCTATTAGTTCCTATAATAAAAATGTACAACGTTATGGTAGTTACAAGCATTAGTGTTCAAAGAATAATAAAATAAATAAGAAGACAAGTTATAAGTATTTGATATGACATTATCTTCATATTTGTAACTTTGCACCTCATCATCATCTTTGTTACCTTTATTTTTCTCTAAATTAAACATATAAAATATTTTGAATTGTGAAAATGAATAAAATCATTATATAATAAGGAAAACAAGTGGACAAATTATAAGTACCTGATATTATATTTTTTCCTTGATTAAAGCTTTGTTTCACATTCATTTGATCAATGTCTTCGTTCTCCTTGCTTGTCTCTATAATAAACATAAAAAAAAAAATGTTATAAATTGTGACAATGAACAAAATTCATTAAACAACTATACAAAACATGAATCATCTTTAATTGTCCATATAATATTTTGGTCTTGATTGTAGTTTTGTGGGACATTCCCTTAGTCACTATATTCATTCTCTTTATTTCCAACTATAATCAACAAATGAAATGCTATGATTCACGATAATAAAAATAATAATTTAGATTTAAAAAAAGAGTTGCAATGATTAATACCCATTTCTATCCCCATCATTCCATGGTCATTGCCTTGATTAATTTCATTCTTCTCATAATTCCCTATAATAGACATCCAAAAATGTTATGAATATGGAAATTAAATAAATTCAAAAAGTAACAAGAGCAACAACCAAACAAATTATGTACCTCGTATGATAACTTCTTCTCCTCCTGTTTCCATTTCTAAACTTTTTTCAACATCATAAGCACTATATTGATTAATTTTTTGCTTCCCACATTCATCATTCTTTGTTTTAGAATCTCCATCATTAATCATTTTAGTAAACATTTTGACAATTAAAAATATAAACAAAATATTATCCAAAGTATTACAAGAGAAACAACAAAGAAACTATAGTACCTGAATTTTATAAGAAGTTAATATATCATAGATTTGATAGTTGAAAATATTTGTAATTATTCAACATGATTATCCTTTGTGACTATGTTTTCACAACACATGAAATTCTTCTTCCATATGTACAACAAACCTTCATTAAATTTGTCCCCGCATAAAGAGTAATAACCACTTTTACATCACTACATTGTTGGTGTTTTTCCAATAAATCCATTCATAAATCAAAATCATTCTCATTTTCATCAAATGTGTCTTCAAATGTGTGAGATTATTTTTGAAGCTTACAAAATTTTTAATTCTAAAGAATAGAAATGTATAGTAAAAACTATATCATAACTATACATGTTTTGAGACTTATATTCATAAATGCCACTAGTCATTTTATAGTTGAACTTGGAGTTCTTTATGGAAATTTCCAAAAACTTGCGTACATCATTAGAAAACCAAATTTCTACTAAGAGAACTGTAGTAAAGTCATTCAACTCATTTTTTCCATAATAAATTAAATAAAAAATCAATATTATATCTTGTGGAATGGTTCCTTTTTCAAAGTAAGTGTATCCAGAACAATAATGTTAGTATGTAAAACTCCTTGCAACTGTCATTGGAAAAGAGTGCAAAAGTGTTGACAAAATATCAAAGCCCCCAAAATGACAACCAAATTCAAAATTGTTGTCAACCCATTGAACACTTGTTGATCCATTTATCATTTTGTCAAGGACTCCACATGCTTGCTGAGAGAGGGACTCTATCTTTGTATTATGTGTTCCTTTTATATAAGTAGACCCCTCCACCATGTTGCAAAAGTGGAAAATACAATATCGTTAATTTCATAATTCTCAAGAATGTTGAATGTGGTAAAAGTATTCTCATTCAATTTCTCATCATGACTTTGACAATATGTAACCATTGCCTCCAATAATGTTCTGTTGGTTTTCAATTTAGAACAATAATCTTTTAATTTTGTGGCATTTGTTGGATGATTACATGGAATTAAAAACCAAATGGTTTCATCCAATAGCTTATCTTCTACTGAAGAAATTTCTTCCATGGTTAATCCCTGACAGGTCGAAGAGTACATGTTGTCAAATTGTGTAAACTATTTCTCTTGTAGTTCTCAAAATCAGGTTAACTTAGAGAACACTTTAATGTTCCTAGTTGGTAATAGTTAAAAACAATGTACCATTTATCCCAAATAGGTTGATCAAGATATAAGAGAATTTTTTTATCAGAAAAAATTCTAATTGGACACTCGAAGAAGGTGCACAACATTTCATCATCGGCCTAATAAAATAATAAATATAAGCTAATCAACAATGATTTATTAGCATAATTCCTAACCATTGTAACAAAGTATAAACTAATTATAAAATTGTCATACCATTTAAATATTTTGGTGTCATGTTTCTTGATCATCCTTTTTCCTTGGATGCTTCCTTTGAATTCTCACTAGCTTCATAGTCTATGGTTTCTGATAATAATAAATAAATAAAAAAGGTAAAAAATTATTAACATAGTTTCGAATTATTGAAGTATGAATTTATAAATACTATAACTAATCGCATCATTATATGTGTAACAAAAATGAACAAGAACAATAACAAATGTACAACTCACAATAATAGCTAATCATGGTGTTGATTAGAAAAAGGGAACCCCCAAATAATTTATTATGTTCTTTTAATCGTGACTATAGGCAAGTTATCACCTACTAGCTTTCCTTCTAGCACGAGCATAAACATTTCCAAAAAACATTACAACATCATATTTACAGAAAATGTATCATTTATTGTCATGTATATTCTTAGCTTACTTTAGAAACCATAAAATCAAAATACAATGAAAGAACATTAACTATGGCCATTATTAGATTTTCTTCTAGATCTTCGTCTAGCACAAAGAAAAACACATAACAACATTGCAAGGTGAAATAAATAGAGAATGTAATAGAATTACTTCTAGCAAAAACACAAGCATATTGCCAACAAGAATGTTGCAAAGAAAAAGAAATATTTGTATCCTAGATTTCTTTTTATCACAAACACATGGATATTGCCAATAAGAACATTGTATGGTGAAATAAATCTAGCACATGCTAGAATTGTTTTGAGCATGAACACATGCATATTTCCAAGAAAAACATTGCAAACCAAAAGAAATCTAGCACAAGCTAGTTTTCCTTCTAGCACAAACACAAGCACATTGCCATTAAAAATATTGCCAAGGCAATGGAAATGTAACACATGATAGACTCCCTTCTATCGCATAAAAGAAGATTGCCAACAACAACATTGCATTGTAAAGTAAATGTAATGCATGCTAAATTTCCTTATATCACAAACACAAAAACATTGTCAATAAAAACATTACAATAATACTCTTTCTTGAGACATCTCCATGCTTATGTAATTTGACATTGCATTTTAGAGATAATGAGGTTTTAGTCCATGCCTACATAAACTATTGTTACAATATAAAAAATGTTAAACCCTCAAATGATTAGAAGGCCCTTCATATGGAATATGTGGCCTAAGAATGGGATATGGTACAAACATAAACATGTTTCCAACAAAAACATTGCATTGTGAAAAAAAAAACATTCTATATTACCCCCTATCACAAACACAAGCACATTGCCAATAAAAACATTGCAATGTGAAATAAATAGACTGTAAGTTAAATTTCATTTTAGCATAAAAACAAACACATAACAACATTGTAGGGTGAAATAAATCTAGAATGTGCTAGAATTACTTTTAGCAAAAATACAAACATGTTTCCAACGACAATATTGCAAAGGAAATTAAATGTATGACATGCTAGATTTATTTCTAGTACAAACACAAGCACATTGCCAATAAAAACATTGGAAAGGGACATAAATTTAAGCATTGCACACTTCCTTCTAGAGGACAAAAAAAAAACTCATATCAGCATTCATAGGTGAAAGAAATCTAACATGTGCTAGATTTGCTTCTAGCACAAACACAAATATGTTGTGAACAACATCATTACAGCAGGGTAAAGGAAAACCTAACACATGTATATTTCCTTCTAGCACAAACCTAAGTAAATAACATTATTATATGGCTAAATAAACCTAATACATGTTGGATTTACTTCTAGCACAAACACGGACATATTGCCAATAACATAATTGTAAGGCAAAAAGATTCTAGTACCCACAAGATTTTCTTCCAGCAAAAACAAAAACACATTGAGAATAATAACATTGTAAGATGAAAGAAATCTAATGTGTGCTATATTTCATTCTATCATAAACACAAGAACGTAACAACATTGCAAGGTCTCATAAATATACTATATGCTAGATTTACTTCTATCACAAACACAAGCATATTGTCAACAACAACACTACAAGAAAAAAAGAGATCTAGCGCAAGCTAAATTTCCTTCTAGCATAGACAGAATCATATTGCAAAATAAAAATATGCAAGACCACATTTGATTTCCTTCTAGCACAAATAGCTATATTGTCAAAAATAATATTGCATTGTGAAAAAAAATATAACACGTACTAGATTTCCTTCTAGTGCAAATTCACAAACATATTGCCAACAACAACATTACTAGACAAAACAAATCTAACACATGTTAGATTTCCTCCTATCAAAAACACAAGCACCTTGCAAATAAAAAATTACAAGGTGAAAGAAATATAATGCATACTATATTTCCTTCTAATGTAAACATAATCACATAACGTTGTAGGGTGAGAAAAAATTCCAATATAATTACTTCTAAAACAAACATATAAATATTTCCAATGACAACATTACAGGACAAAACATATCTAGCACAAGCTAGATTTCATTTTAGCCCAAACAAAAACATGTTAGCAATAACAACATTGCAAGGTAAAAGAAAATCTAACATGTGTTAGATTTCCTTTTAGTGAAAACACAAGCACATAGCAACATTTGAGAGTGAGAAATCTAGCATGTGTTAGATTTATGTCTACAACAAATACAAGCACGTTGCTAACAACAACATTGTAGAGTATAAAAAATCTAGCCTATGCTAAATTTTCTTCCAATACAAACACAAGCACATTTCAATTTGAAATAAATCTAACACATGCTATATTTTCTTCTAGTACAAACACAAGCACATAACAACATTGTAAAACTAAAGAAGTCTAGTGCATGCTGGATTCATTCTATCACAAACACAAGTAGATTGCAAGCTAAAGGAAACAAAACACATGCTAAATTCCTTCTAGCACAAGCAACCATATTTCCAACAATAACATTTCATTGTAAAATAAATCTAGTGCATGCAATATTTCCTTCTAGCCCAAAGATAAGCACATTGCCAGTAACAACATTGTAAGGTGAAAGAAATCTAATGTGTTTTAGATTTCCTTCTTGTATAAACACAAGTAGACAAAAACATTGTAACGTGAATGAATTATAGCACATGATAGATTTACTTCTAACACAAACACAACCATGTTGACAACAACATTACAGGGCAAGGAGATCTAGTGCATGCTACATATTTTCTAACACACACAAGCACATTACATGATAAAACAAATCTCCTGCACTAGATTTCCTTCTAGCACAAACACAAGAACATAACAACATTGTAGGGTTAAAGAAATATAACACACACAAAATTTAGTTCTAGCAAAAAATGAAGTATATCGTCAATAACAACATTGCAATAAATAAATCTAACATGTGCTAAATTTCCTTCTAACGCAATCACATGTAAAATTCCAATAACATTACAAGGTCAAATAATTCTATCATGTTTCTTTCTAGCACAAGCAACCAAATTTCAAACCACAACATTTCATTTTGAAAGAAATATAGTGCATGCTAAATTTCCTTCTAGCTCAAACACAAGCACATAAAAACAATGTAAGGTGAAAAAAATCTAACATGTGTTATATTTACTTTTAGCAAAAATACAAGCATATTGCCAACAACAACATTATCAAGCAAAGGAAATCTAACACATGCTAGATTTCATTCTATAATAAACTCAAGTGTATTCCTAATAGCAACATTTTAAGATGAAACAAATCTAACAAGTGTTAGATTTCCTTTAGCACAAATAATAACATAACAACATTATAGCTTCAAACATATCTACTGCTTGTTAGACTTACTTCTAACATAAACATGAGCATGGTTCCAACAACACTGTAAGACAAAACAAATCTAGAATGTGCTATATTTTTTCTAGCACAACCACAAGCACATAACAAAATTGTAGGATTAAATAAATTCAACACATGTTAGATTTACTTTTAGTACAACCACAATTATATTGCCAACAACAACATTCCAAGGTAAAATAAATTTAACACACAATAGATTTTCTTCTATTGCAAATATAATCATCTTAGCAATAATAACATTGCAAGGTACAATAAATCTAATGTGTGCTATATTTCCTTCTAGCACAAATACAAGAGCATAACAACATTGCATGCTAAAAGAATTCTAGCACATGATGAATGACAAATATTATTTTGTTCCTCCAAAAACTTATTGAGTTTATGTTCATTTGTTATTATATTGTTGAATACCTATCTAATAATGTTTGTTGAATAGGGTCATATAATTATTGAATTATATCACATCCTGAATTATTTTAGTGTCATGGATCTTTGAATCAGTGTAATTCTAGGAGAAAAAAACTGTATATTCTTTGAGGAAATGAAAAAATGTAGCCCTCTCAATAGGCATGTATCTAATACCTAGATTAATATTTTTTGGGTATTATTTGTTATAGATATTCATTCCCTGATATTGCATTGCGTAGGTATTCGATTTATGGTTTGTTTCCCCCTTGAACTTATCTTCCAAGTCATGATACTTCTCCATTCGAAGCACATATTTAAGAAATAAGTTCTCACTCTTTAGTTTTGCATTTAGATACAATGTAATAATTTGATCACAATGTTAATTTTCATCAATGGTGATCCCTTAAAAGTATCTCCCTATGTGAGGAATTCTAAAATAGGGGTATCATCATCAAAAAATATCTAGTTTGTAATATTGTTTGGTATAAAAGGCCTAAAAAATTGTTCATTAGAAAAAATGTCCATAGAAAATTTTCCCAGTGGTATAAATATAGGAGTTGTGTTTGAAAGTAAATATGTGTTTTCATTTTGACTTCAATGTACATAACGAATATTAAATGTATCAAAATTAGAAATAATAATCCATGCCTCATCTGTATAATTCTTAAGGTGATTAAAATATAGTGAATTGAATTTCCTAAATGTTTGATAACTATTTGTAAATCCCTATCAGTTGGAGCTATTTAACTTCCAAATCTATCACTTTTTAAGACCTTGTATCAAAGCCTCATATTTAGTGACATTATTTGTACATGGGAAATCCAAGCGAAAAGACATCAAATATTTGTATCCTTTCATACCTTTAAGAGTGCATCCAAACCTTTAACATGAACTCGACTTAGAGCCATCAAAAAATAAAAACCATACATTCTAATTTACATCTAAATTTACTAATTTTGAAAATAACTTTGTACATGTTCTTTCATAATATATATATTATTTAAAACAAGCTAATTTGAGTTAAAGATCTTAGATTTATTACACACATCTACAAAAGGTGAACATTCAACAATAAATATCCAAAAAAGAGAGTCAAAATAGTAGTTAAAAAGTGTAGAATTAAAGAACACAACCAACACATTTGAATCATTCAAATCAATGATCGTGTTCTTCATATGCCTCTTGCTTGTTATTTTAACTTGATTAGTATTGTCATTATATGGAAGCCAAGGATGTGACCATTCTATCAAAAAAATATCTATTTATTTTTTCAAACCAACCATCACTTAGTAATAAATCATATGACTCAACCACTATTTTGGATTAGAAAAAAGTTTGAGAAGTACACACTTTAATTCACTATGCACTTTAACATTTGAGCATTCTAGTTGAACTTTGGGTGGGCTGCAATAACTCGTAAACTTTCGCGATTGGATCTCTGAATTTTTCTACTAGGTTTACACATATTCAAAGGTGTAAAGTCTTGTTGTTCACAACTTTACAAAATAACAATGACTAGAACCCAGACATCCAATGTTCACATTACACGGGCAAGGGTTGCAAAGTCCACGTTGAACAATCCCCTTCGACCTCTTCCACCGACCCAAAGTAAACCAAAAGGAAAGCATGTAGGAATGGAGTCAAATATTTATGGATCCAGTTTTGTTATTGAACCCCTTAAACAATGTGCAGTGCTATCATATGTGTCTAATATCTGTAAGGAAGCACCCTTGATTGATTGCTTGAAAAAACCAAAAGCAATTAAGGTTGTATCTCATAATGCTAATTCAAAGGGGAGAGGTTGAGGATTTCCTCAAAATAACAAGAAGATTACTCGAGAGGCAAAGATTAAAAAAGATACTTCACCAGCTATTTGTAATGTTAACGATGCATCTGTTAGTAATGCAATTAGTGTTGATAAGGAAAATCTTGTATCTCTCTCAAGAAAGGAAATCATTTTGCTTTTCTATGGGGAAATCCCTTTACTAGTGAGGGAAGGATATTCCTTTCCTCTAACTCAAGGAATCACCTACCCTATATAAAATGGAAGACCTTTTCTTACAAAAGATTAGAGAAGTATAAATCTAAAAAATAAATATAAAAGTAATTTGAAGAATGAATTGAGAATTGGTTGAAACATGTGCTTGAGAGCATATCCTAGAAAGAAGCAAAGAATAGTTAATCATTAAAAAAGAATGACTTCTGGAGACAAAAATTATAACTACCACTACTACAAAAAAATACTTTTGAAGGGGGGGTGGGTGTGGTCATAGTTTGCCTCCAAAAGTGGGAATTAAAATCAATATTAAAAATAGCTGCAACTTTTTAAAACCTCCATCACACCTCCTCCCCCCTACCCCTAAAAGCATCGCCTCTAAAATTCAAGCCTTTTAGGGGTCGTTTGTTAAGAGATATGAACTACCCCCAAATATGTCACTTTTCAAGGGGGGTTCTGAACTTGAAAAGTGACTTTTGGGTGGAATTTTTTAGAAACCCCCTCCCTTCAAAGCATCACCTCTAAATGTCAAGCCTTTTAGGGAATGTTTTTGAAGAGATAGAGTTGATGGGTAGCCAAAATGGTTGGTTGAAGCCTATCTGTCAAGTCATTGGCCCTCTGTTATGAGGTGTTGGTTCAATTCTCCTTGGCTTCATCAAGGTCAAGCCCCAAAAGTTGGGTCGATTAAGCATGAGGGCCCTTCACATGGGCTAGACTAAGGGTGTTGTGAGGACAAACAAAAGGATTTTTTAAGAGATATGAACCAGCCACAAAAGTGACTTTTAGGGGTGATTGAAATAGCCCTCAAAAGTCATCTTTCAAGGTTGGTTGTAAATCACCTAAAAAAGTCACTTTTGGGGGAAATTTGAAACCCCCTTGAAAATTGACCTATGTGGGCAATTTAAAATCTCCCTCATAGCAACGTACAAGGTAGCTTACAACCCCCCTTGTAGCAACTTATCAAGGTGGTTTAAAAACATTGTTGCAAATTTTGGGGACGTTGGGCACCCCCCTCATACTAACTTTTGGGGGCTTTAAGAGCCCCCCTCGTGGCAACTTGTGGGAGCGTTAGAAGGCCCCCTTATAGTAGACTTTACATACTTTCACATTTACATAGGCCCCCTTATAGTAGACTTTACATACTTTCACATTTAGATAGGCTCCCTTATAGTAGACATTACATACTTTCACATTTTTAGATGGGCCTCCTTATAGTAGACTTTACATACCTTCACATTTTTATATTGTGATACTTTCAAATTGTTATGTTGGGCATGAGTGAAGAGGATCAAAACGTTGGGTAGTTGTATCCAATTGAGATTGGCTTACACGATGTGTCACTGAATTCATCAAGTCAAGGAGAGTTTGCAAATCGCATTGAATCAGCTTTGCACAAACCTTCATTTGAGCATACAATCATCTCTTTGCATTCATTCCATAATGAAATAACTGAAGAAAATGGATGATGTCATTGAATATAGTGTTGATCCTGATGTATTCTATGGCAATTTTAGGAGGTGTTTGGGAATGTTCTTTCTGTTTTTTTTATTTGCACTAAAGGGCATGGCATTATCAAAGAATGAAGGGGAAAAATCTTTGTATATTTCCCAATAACAACCAAGCAAGTTGAAGGACCAATCCCTCCTACCCTCATCCTTTTACCTCTTTGTGTTATGTTTCCTTACCAACAAACCCCTACGCTTTATTTCGAGAGCCTTTGGTAGGGTATCACTAGTAGTAGAGTTTGTTTAATTTTCAAGGAACTTTCTCTCCTCAACACAAAGGCATTCAGGTATATTTCCATATAATTATTTTTCATTTAGTATCCCACGGTTGGTTTTGTCTCTAACTCTTTGAGTTTGTAGTCTATTGGG
>APFE030214108.1:129605-159657 GCA_000404065.3 Pinus taeda | reverse complement strand
AAACAAATAAAACATTTTTTTATATTTACTCCATAAGTCACCTTATATTCAGGAACACTCAAAAAATGGGTTATATTTAGGTGAAACCTATGGGACAAATACCATGGACTAGATTGTTATTAATACCATGCAAAAAACCATTATTAACCCTAATATTAGAATTAATAAAAAAGAAAAATGGCAGATGGTATTGACCCATGGTTTTGACCAAAATGGCACATGGTATTGACCCATGGTATTGACCTGGAATGTAGCCTATTTAAATGGGGGAATTAAACCAGCATAGATCCATCTTTAGTCTGGATCTACTAGCCCCCGAGAGGTATCAAATATCGTGATATGTAAACTAGCATAGAGTGAAAAAATATATCGTGATATGTAAACTAGCATAGAGTGAAAGAGTAAAAATGGATGTTGTAATTTAATGTAGGTTAAACATTTTAGCTTGTTAAAACAAAAAATAAAATAAAAATCAACTATTAATTTTATTAATTTTTATAAATTACTAATAGTAACTTTTAAGCTCCAAGTTTATGATATCCCGTGGTATTGACCCATGGTATTCATGTGAGCATAGACTATTTAAAAGGGAAATTCTATCTTAGATCCATCTTAATTCTGGTCTACCAAGTGCTAAGAGGGATAAATAGATTTCATCCCCCTAAGAGTGTGGCAGATGTGGAGTTAAGATGGATATAGGTTGGTTTTTATGATAATGAAGATATTAAATAGACTTAGGAAATTATATTGTAAAAACATCTTAAGGTGAATGGTTAAAGCATAGACATTGAACAAGTATATTTGTATACTTCTGTTTTAAACTGAAACAAATCCAGGGCTAAAAGGAATGGATTGATTGCACTAGTCATCCTTCTATATCCAACATATGTTGGAGTAAATAGATTGTAATTTGGGTAATTTTTCTAATTGCAAACGGGAACATACTTGTGTATTGGTAGGGTGGTTACGAGGTCCCTAGAAGTGGAGTAAACATATTGTAATTTGGGTAATTTTTCTAATTACAAACAGGAACATACTTGTGTATTGGAAGGGTGGTTATGAGGTCCCTAGAAGTGATGAATTTGAATTTTTCTTGGTTTTATATATAGTATTAGGTTTTTTCTCATGCTTTCTGTGAATGGCAGGGTGAATTTTATCTTACACCCACTAGATTATCGATATGTAATTTTGGTAATTTTGATTTCAAAAGATATTTTAAAGAAATGCAATGATTTCATTTCTGTATTCAATAAACACAAGATTTTATAATTGAGTCAAATATTCGCCATGCCTGGTGAGAGATTCGCCAAAAAATTATATATACATATCATATTATTGATAAAATTGCCTTCCATTTTTCCTATATACCATGGAGATTCGCCCATTTATTATACATGTAAATTTAGGGTGGGTTCTTAAAATTTTTTCGTAGAACTTACATGGGTAAAAAATGACATCATACTGCACATGAGTGCATATTCAATTTAAACCTAGGTAGTTATTCACATCACCCTGGTTAAATGCAAAGCCTAATCAACAAGAAATGTTGCATCAAAAGTAAGTGCAAAAACCCAATCCAGATTATGTTATATGAGGAGAGATAGAATCATTCCAAGTTAGGAAGAAATGATAGCATCGTTGATCCAACAAGTGGTACACTAAGCCCAAGATAAATGCCATTACATGGAAATTGATGGTGACCATAAACTTAAAAGGAGGAGGTTTAAATATCTAAGATCAAGTTCAAAGATTTCCATTACAAAGGATGCTATAGTACAAGACATTGTGACCTTGGGGGTCAGTTTGCAAGTTGTATAAATCAACTTCTGAAAAAAAAGATAGTCCTATAGGGTGTTACTGCAGGTTTGGAGAGTAAATTTTTCAAGGTAGAAGGTGATGGTTTGAAGGTGGAAAATGTGTGATTTGTTTCAACTCTTGGAGAAGGGTTTCTTGCAAATCTTCTACATATTCTCAACTTCTTTGCATTCAATTGCATCTTCACATATATGATATGTCCATAGAAACAACCTCAAAACCCTACGAAAATGTTCATACTAATGGTGAATATCATATTTAAAAGCATGTTACAAGTTTAGGATCCATTGCACGAGGAGATAGTGGGGATTGGGGCTGCAATAAGTATAACGATGTCTACTAAGGGCCTGACACCTGCACAAGGGAAAATTGTTTGCATATACAAGGTAATGGTGTAGACATGTGAATCACATTTGGCCCCCATGTCCCCCTGTTGTGTAACACAACCCTCCCCCCCCACCCCAGTTTTTTTTTGTAGTTTGACCGAGTCAAAATGATTTGAGGACAGGATAAGACAAGACATTAAAACATCTCTACCATACTAGTCTAGAGAGCGGCTCTTAAAGCAACTAGAAATATCAAGGTTCATGTGAAGCACATCTTAGCAAAAATAAGGCTTTCCCAAAATCCAAATTCCCAATCCCATACATTTACAATGATTATCAAAATTTTCCTATACTTTTCACACATATATATTCCCATCAAAAGTTATGGCATTCTTATGTAGACCTTGCACATATATAACAACAATGTACTTTCTATATCTAAGATTTCTACTCTGATTTCTCTGTAATTTCAACCTATAACAATCTAAGTTTCCCCTTCCTGAACGTAACAAGTATCCCCTTATTTGGATCTACTAGTGGAAGTATGCTCAATTTGCCAAGTCTTGTTGCTTTAGTCACTCCCGGCAAAGGGAATTTTCATTGGCTGAATCTCTGTGAATTTTGCATCAACTGAAATGAAAATTGGACCCATAATCTTCCTAGAGGTCTAATTTTCTATGGACTAGGTTCACTTTAATTTTATCTTGGCATCGCCTAATAGTTTTAGCACTAGGTAGTAACACTAACTTGTATTGATTGTACCTCCATTGTTCTTATGGCAACTCTGAAGAAAGTTTAACCAAAGATTTTCACCAGTATATTCTATCCAGAATTGTAAGCAACACCTAAAACTAGAGGTGGTCCCTATAAAATGTTTTCTTATTGCTTGAAGGTGTCAAAACAAGAAATCCCTGCCACAAATTATCAAAAATGGAGCATGCATTGATAGAACAACATAATAAACCCAACATAACACATATATTTATGAAATAACAATAAAACAACATTATTCGTGAAAGAACAAGTGAGATAAATAATGATTACATAAATAGTGGGAGGCACCACTTCCAAAAGAGATGGGTTGCACACTGCTTGCCTTGGGAATGTAAAGAGGCACCCTACTGCAGAAAATAGGTGTGACCCTCTGATAATAGTTTTCAAGAAACTAAATCTTTAGTGTCCATCATTTTATAGCACATATGATGGCACTCAATGTACAAAAAGGGTTTCCCTGTCCTAGCAATTTGGATAATCACATATAAAACATGTAGATTTAGATTGAATCTAAATAAACCTACCGAAACAGTACCCGTGTATAGCACATATCATGGACAATTTGATTAATGCCGAAGATTCGCCATGTTGACTTCAAGAGTTCAAGGATTCCAATTAGACAATTTTAAGCAAACTAGACAAAGAGACTGATCAAATACAATTCATCCTATATAATCTCTATTAAGAGAGATTGGTGAACAATGTATGCAATTTTAAAAAATATATGTTTATATCACATCCAATAGCATGTCAAGTCTTAGCACAATACAAAATAAATAGAAAGAATCAAACACAATATGGTGCCTAGGTCAACAGGAGTTGGACAGGAACTCACATCATCTTTGCTAGTACTAAGAAACTGCTAAGGTTTATTAACATTCTCCAACTTATATATATATATATATATATATATATTATAATATATATTATATAATATATTATGGACTAACAGGCCTGTAACTGTTACTTAATCGTAGAAATGAATCTCCATAGAATCATGAGTTATAGAACTCACAGGAAAATAACCAATCATTTCATAGCAATGACCCAAAACATTTGTCACAAAAGTATGTTTGTGTAACCTCAACTACCTTAAAAGTTAAAACCATCTAGTATGGGTTATATGTTATCAAGCTCGCCATGAGTAATATTACACCAATTTATCACTACCATAAGAACAAATGTCATACTTCTTGCTAATATGAAGCAGAGTTTTGAGAATTCAGAACAACAATATAGAGCAAAGCACACACTTAGAGATATATTGTCACCAACATACACATCAATACAGCGACACTCATAGATGTATTCATATATGCTATATCACACAGTTGTATACATTTTTTCTAGAAATCTAAGTGTCATCAAGACGTGATCATCCTTTCACCTTAAGAAGATGTGTCTCATGTATTCATTGGACACAGTAAAAATTTCAGGAATTATAGCATAAGGTCAGCTAGAGTGATAGACAAGTATCTCTGGACGACTGAGCCGGAGACTACAACTCTCTTCCCAACCTTAGATTGGACTGCATAGTGGTCCTCCTTGCAATCCAATAACCCCCAATCCAAATTCTAGAGCATTGTGAGAAACTTGTTGATGGTTTGCTTGGCTAGAACCAGGTCTCGATAGGGTTGACCCCCTCCACCCTCCAATTACATCACGATACTTAATTTATTCGATCTCACATCCATTTTTGAGACCTTATAAAAGCTTCTACACTCCCAAGAGCTATATGTCTAAGTGGCATCCAAACTAGGCTTGGATATACTATCATGTTAAGATGAATTGGCTTGCCATTGTATTTTCTATTAATTTTTGTTACGTTAGCTCTACATTCAAATACTTGCCCGTGAAAGTAATGTGGGTTGACTGCAATTTCAACCAGGACTAGGAAAATGGCTACAAGGTTGCATTTATTTTCCATATTTGAGTACATGGAGGCATGGCTTGACCCTACTCTCCTCCTTCAGGGCTCCTGATATTTCTCAACGAAATATGGCAGTGAAAGTTTGCTACCTGTGAACAATGAATGAAACCAATATCTAGTGGTTACAACAACCTCCAAACACGTTACAAGGTAGTGAAGTTACAAGGCTAACCTGGTCATGACAAGGGTCTCTAAGATGTTTTTGGTGTGGTGAGACTCCCACAACACGTGGAGATATTTCCTTAACAAAGGCTGATCATGATGCTAGCTTGGTTCAAGGTTCCAATACTTACTCTGTTTATTCTGTTGTTAGGTATGCATACATATATGCTCTTAAGTATACTACTAGATATACTACTGGAACTAGAACTGTTAGTGCTGCTTCAAAAAAAATTAGTGAATTAGCAATAACATAGTAGTGAGCTTGAATGGACCCTCAGGGGGACTCTACACTAGCTAGGATCCGTCCAAGTTAGATATCAAGCACACTTTCACAACCCAACACTGGATATTCACTAAGTTTGGAAGGAAATAAACTTTAAATAGATTGCAAATCTATTTGATTTAGAAATATTTAGAACAAATTGCAGATTTAATTACACTACAACACATTCCTTGTTGAAAAATGATCCTTCAAATAGAATGCAGATCTATCTTATTCCCCACTATTTTCACCGTCTTCTCATACACTATCAACAACTCGCAAAACAACAAGGAGATCAATACTTTTCATTTCCATAGAAATACCACCTACCACATTATCAATAGTTTCAAAAGGGAATCAGTTTCTTTATACCACAGAAGGCAAAGTTCCTTTAAGGGTTACTTCTTTGGGGATCCTATTATTAGACTTTGTGGGTGGTCCATTTATTGGAAACACCAAATGAACCCTATCAAACTTGCAATATGTGCCTCCTCCTTGTAGAGTTATATAAAGTGGTGTAGAACCTTTCTCATAATTCAACCTAGCTAGTTGTCTGCCACTACATTTTTACCTCAAGATATCACTTCTTTGGAAATGGATCTAAGGTTTGCATAAAATTATGAACCCATAGTTAAATAGGAACCTCCTATATCTCCTAGTGACTTCGCATTAATACATATATCCCATTGGATTGGAAGTACCACCAAATCGTAGGGGTTGGTTGAAATGGATTCCAAAATGTCATTACCTAGTGGAGCCATGAGTGAAACTTGATTTGATGTGCTTACCCACCATTACATGGGGGTCTTTTCCAAATTCATATACATTTTTGCAACCCTTTGCTTAGGCACAATCTAATCGACCACTTATTCCAAAGATTCTTTCATTGTGTCAATTGTGCCATTAAACTCAATATCTTCTTAAGCTCTCCACTAATCCACTAACTATTTTCAACATCATGCAATGCCAATAATTTTTTACAATCTATTCAAGAGTGATTAAAATCTATATTTATCTTTTTCCATAGATCAGACACTAACACACAAGACAGTTTTCTGATTCGTCATTGTTCTCATACAAAATAAAAATTCAACCTGTCTTAGACAAAGGCACAAAAAGAGTTGACAATCGCAGGCATAGTAGAAAACATATTCACATTTAGGATCACTTTTGACAAATGAGGTCCATTTGGAGAGTTTAGTTACTATCCATGAAGGAGTACACTACTGATAAAGCTCTATATAAGGTCATACCGAGTCATTAGCAAAAGCCTTATGGCTATCTCTCTAGAAGGAAGTACTTTTGACTGCATCCTTACCAGCACTGGAAACTTCTGCATCATATGTAGTTCCATATTTTATAAGTGCCTTTGTACTTTTTATAGATGGAAAGAAACAATTTGAAAGTCAATGCTATGTGCTAGTTTGTGCATTTTTTGTGGAAAAGGTATTAGGATCCTTGTCACAGCGACAAGGGCATTACAAACAACACCAGTTAGCTTCACGGGCTAAAGCAACATTAACAACTATTATATACAAGAAGGGATTGTTGCTCTCCAGTCAGTCAAGACAAAAGCATACACGTGGACAAATTATCAACTACAAGAGTAAAAATGTTCAAAATGTTGGAGCTTTTGTTGGAATATGCATGGTATTTGGATTTTACCTCTTCAAGTTGTTATGACCTTCATTATTCTACATTAGAACTTGGGTTTGACAACATTTTTAGGGTTGGCAGCCTCATTGGCAGTTATGTTGCTAAATTTCCCAATTACAAAATTGCAACAAAAAATTCAAAATAGAATCATGGAATAAAAAGACAAAAGTACGAAGGCCACATCGGAGACATTAAAAATTAGGAGGATCTTAAAATTGCAGGCTTGGGAGACAAGATTTCTTTGGAATCTAGAAATTTTGAGGTAGGCATAATGTAGTTGGCTATAAAAATACGTTTACGCATCAACTATCACAACATTTTTTTTTCTCTGTTACACCCACTTTTGTCTCTATTTCAACTTTTTGTACATGTATGCTTACAGGAGTTCCTTTGATAGCAAGGAGAATTCTTTTTGCACTTCAAACCTTTGAGAACTCTTGACTTGACTGACATGTATACGAGATATAATTAGATATGTATACTTCAGAAAACTACAAAAATAAATATACTTCCAAAAGCTACAGAAATAATTCTCCTTGCTGAATTGACTGATATGTATACTAGATCTACTCTCCACAATGTTGGTGCCTATGAGTGGCTTGGTATTTGGATGGATTTTCTACAAATCTACAAGTCAGGAGCATTCATGTTTTGAATGCTAATAAACCTAATAGCATGGAAGGAGCTAGTGAACCAGGCATAGAGTAAACCCCGCAGATCAAATGCTAAATTTTTGGTATGTTCTATGCTTAAGAGCAATTTACTTCAATTTTCTTGTTAGCCGAATATCAATATCCAGTTTGGCAATCACATCAGCATGATAGAAAAATGCAGATAGAACGTAACCACAACCATTAGAATACAAGATAAGAGGACACAAGATGTGGCACCAGCTAGGGACAAACCCCAATGTGGGGAACCCTTGACCAATTTTTCTCAGATTCTTCAATAGTGTTGAAAAATGTGCAACAAGAAATGTTAAATTTAGAATGTGCTAAATATAGACCTACTAAAAATAGCAGTTTGGCCAGTGAGGTCATTGGCCACATTGGATGAGAGGTGAAACTGCTAAACATAGAAAGTTCTAAAAATAGCATTTCTGGGTCCCTTCCTATTTATAGCAGTCCCTAGTCTATCTATAGGAAGTAAAATTAATATTGGTCTTAACAGCAATTGGAAATATTAATTAATTAATTCAGTTGAGTTAATTAGTTAAGGAAATTCGAATTTGAAGTCTTTGAAAGCATGCACATGAGTTGTCCCACCAATTGAGGAATTTATCCTTAATTTCCTCCACTGATTGAGGGAATAAGTATGAGTTCTATAATGAGAGAATCAGTTGACTTAGTTCTAACTAGTCAAGTCCAGTTAGATTATTTTAACAAGTTGTTAAAATAATAAAATATAGTTTGTTAATGCTTGCATGCATGTGACAACTATTATTTAGATAGCTGAGAATTCACTCATGGATAATTGTTACATGTCAGTTCTGTCAGGGACCTAGTTGAGATCAGATGAGGGACAGTTTACTATCAAATTCTATGACTACGTAGGTGGACCTGAGGTGACAGCAAGTATGATTAGGCCAATTTTCATCCTATATAATGAGTTTTATAGACATATTTGGGCACTGCAACCCCAATCACATATGTCGATAAACCAAGGGCTCTTAAACCCCTAAAAGTGTTGTTTCATACCCTAAAGGATCAAGGTCAGCTAATTACATCATTTCACAGAAGCTCCACCTAAAACACTACTCAGAACTAGTCAAAACTGACCCATACAGACTGTTCTTTGGCTAAGGTGCGATGCATCTCACCTATTACACATGGGGGGTGTGATGCATACTGAAAAGGCCTTTTGTAGGGTGTGATGGGCGAGAGTAGACAAATGGCAGAGGTAGTTGGCTAAGTGGAAACCCAAATAATCTTCTAGAAACTACACATATGAAACTTGCCTCTCTGAATTCGCCCAGGGATGAGTAAGATATCATGAAATCTCCAAGTGGAACCAAGAAATATCAGTGAAATCACACTATTCAAAAACCCAAATGTTGACTCACCCCCCTGCAAATATCTATATATAGATCCCTCATCCTAGAGATCCAAAGGCTGTAATTTTGTATTTTGTAAGGAAGTGTTGTTGGTTTCTCTATGAAACATTGTATTGTTGGGTGATCTAGGTTTTCATGAGGTGAAGAGGGCTTTCATGCGAGGAGGATGGTGCTAGATCAGACAGCTAGGTTGTAATACTCTCTTCTACTTCTATCAATAAAGTTATTTGATTTTTCCTCCATATACTTGTGTATTTCTGAATCTAGTATTTGTGTAAGCATTTGTATGGTTAATGTACTTCTAATTCTACATTGTTTATGGTATTATAGATCTCTATGCTTTGATGGTTTCTTTTTACTTTGCCTTTATAGGTGTTCTTTGAAGCAAGACAAGTGAGAAAGGAGTCGCAAGCTCTATCAAAGGAGAGAGGAAACAAGCAAGGAACCAAGCGAAAGACTAAGGTTGGTGCTCTCTGCTTAGCTCTTATCTATCTCCCATAAAGGAAAACACAAGTTACTTTCAATTGTTTGTTTCTAAGATAACTACCCATCTTAGTGGGACTAGAAAATCTGAATAGACACTAGTTTTCCCAGAAACAATATGGAAACTCCACTAGGGAGTGAATCTTCTGTTTGTTTGTTACAGTTTTTTGCTTTATAAACTACAAACGGAGCCTGAAGTTAAGCTAGCTAGCCTTCAAACTACTTTCGCTATGCAACTGCAAAGTAGATCAACGTTGTCTCAGTCAATCTCTGGGTTGGTTCATGAACTGAACATCTGACTTGCAAACATCCTAAGTGCCCTGGTGGTGGCTCAATAACCTCATAAGATCATACCCCTATACTTTGTGTTTACTGTCCATCATAAGCTCAGCCTAAATCACTGGACTTAGCTACAAATTGTGAGTGAAAAAAAAGCTCAGTCTCATCCCTGAACCATCGCACTGTCTCTCATTGACAGTCTAGATGCATCGCACCTCCCATGTGCTGGAGGTGAGATGCATCCCTCTTTCCCTTAAGGACAGGTGTGATGATTGAATGAGACTTTTCTTCATTGTTTTCAACTCTATTCAGTAGTTTTGTTGCTTATGATCAGTATATCATTGTTGAAGCCTTCTTCATTTACATTATTCAACCTCCATTGATAAGGAATTGTAAATGTTTTTAATGTATTTTTCATCATTTACAGTCCTCCTTTGCAAAAAGTGGCTTAATCCAATTGTTGTCTTTTGATTCTAAAGTGTCACAACTGTCGTTTTGAGTCAAGAAAAAGAGTGTCGTAAAGTCTTCCTCTTTTAGATAGTCGATTGTACTTTTGCCATTGTATTTGATTTGAATTGGCAATATTTGAAGTTTCGAAAGCAGTTTTCCATTCGAAATTGAAAGTGTAGTCTTATTCTTCCTTTTGTTTTGAAAAGAAATTGTTAAAGTGTCGCTTTGAAGAAAGTAGTTCAAATCTATATTTAGTTTCCTTTTCGGAATTCACACATTAAGGAAGCGGAAAAAAATAAAATAAAAATAAAAATAAAAAATAAAAAATACATGCATGTGCATTTGCATTTAGACTGCATGTGGAAAATGATTTAGAAAAAGTGTATTTAGTGTGTGCTCTCTGCTCTCTGTTGAAAGAATCGTACTTTTCTTTCCTTGGTAGCTAGGATTTTCATTGCTAAAAGAAAACAAACGATTGTTTATCATTTTAGATTGCATATTTAGGAATTTTACATCTACAGCACACGGTGAACCTTGAAAGGAAAACTTCTTAAGAAAGACAACTTGAAAATAAACCTCAATGAACATAAAAACACTTTGGAACCTAACGCACAACATCTAGAAGTCTAGGCTAGAGACGTATTCTGGCATCGTAAAATCTGGTAACTATTGTTTTCATCGAAGGTTGGGTGATTCCTCCTCTTTGATATGACAAGTGCCAGTACGGACTTGTGCTTCCCGTACCATCGAGCATATATTGGGAGACCACAAGAGGTTGATATCCTTTATCCTTAGGAAGCCATGTCTACCGCCCTATCAATTGCAATGCACTAAACACAGCATTCGGGAAGATTGATTGTCATACGTTAAATCCTTGGTAGTTTCTCTTTAATTTACCACCAAGGTGTATATTGCAGTTTTGCAATTGGTTTGGTAACCCCTCTGTCTAGACTTCCAGCGTAGTCACTTTCGTTCCTTTTTTACTCCCTAAAAGAAAATGTCCATCTGAGCACTTGTGACATCAGGCTCATTAAAAATCGAAGGTGACTAGAGTCATCTTTAGCTTTTTCTCGACTCTTAAAAATTGAAAAAGAAAGTTGTGTCAAAGCGTCATAAAATTTATTTAATTCTGAATAACATTTTCCCATTTTAATATTGAGTTGATCAAGTAATCTGCAATCATGGAGGAAAGTTAATCAAAACCCCGTCGTTTGAAGAGCCTAACAAGTCAACCATCTTTCACTCTAGAAATGAAGCCATTCCAGGCCAAACAGTCTCGTTTAACTGGGTCAAAATCTCTTGGTTCATTTGAAACTTGTGTTTCAACGTCATCAGAGGCTCCAGTTACTCCAATTATTTCTGGTACCCCTGCCTTTACAGAAGAAGTTTCGTAGTTACAAGAGCACATTAGAACTGATCCTAGTGTAACAGTAAAAACTTCTATTCTTGAAGCAGCTCCATCTAGGGCTGATTCGAAAGGTGTCACCCCTCCAGTATTTGTCGCTACAGAAACTATACCTTCTTCGGCACCGGAAATATTTTACGGACCTCACGGTCTACCTCTTCCACCTGGACTGATTGTTATAGAAGAGATTGTAGAGGATATTACATCCAGTACCCCATTACATTTTGGAAGTGGGATCCACCTATATCCTTTTGCTACAGAAGCTAGTTCTTTTAATCACCCTTCATCGCAAGTTCCTGTTGGATCGCTAGGAAATCTTTTGGATAGACTCAATATGTCTGAAAAACATCAACATCTAGGACTATGTCACCTAATATAGCTACAACAGAGTCTCTATCTGCTACTCCAACAATGTTTGTTGGTATACCATCTATCCCAACTAGTTCTCAACCGCTAAATGGAGTCCACCCAGGGACTGTTTCGACAACATGTTCTGTTCCTATTTGTTCATCTGGAATCTTATCTGGAATTTCTTATGTTGAGACTCAGCAAATTGATCCTTCACATCAGTATCAATTTGGGAAGTCTAGTCTCCAAATACCAATTTACCCTTTGAACACTGGATTGCCGCCATATGGGGGGAAGTATTCGTTTTCATTGTTCCCTCTGGGAGAACAAACACATGAGATCTCACAACAAAAATCAGATCAACCTAGAATTGCATCCAGTGGTTGGGTACCGATACTGCCTCTATGACCAAGAGTTGTGTATTCAATGCAACAAAATCAACCTGTGTCGAACATTCCCACTACACCTGCTATTGTGACGGTGTCACAAGTACAAGCGTTGCCTGTTGTATGTCAACCTCAAGTCTCTCAAGTCATAATACAACATCCTCTTATCTCCATGACTCAATCACGATCGTAGATTAGTGGCTCCTTAACTGGAGCGACTCAAGCTCAAACGGGTACCATTACCCCTCATCTTGGTCAAACATCCAGTATTGGACAACAGCAAATGGTCCAACAACCATGGCTGGTACAATACCAACAACCATAATTCCAGCAAGCTTACCGAGGACCTGAGCAACAAATATTGGCAGGTAATGGGCAACCATATGTTCAAAACGGTCACCAACAATCATATTATAATGGTTATACCCATCAACCTTATCAAACTTATCAACATCAAATACATTATGCTAGTATGCAAAGACCCACTGCTCAGGTGATCCCATCTTATCCTGGGTATGCTTCGCCAAACCTGAATCAATAGTTGTCTTTCGTAGCGACTTTAGAATTACCAGATCTGAACTGGCTAACAAATGATCCAATTTCTTACACCCCTTGGTGGCTAGTGATTCCTCATAAACTTCCGTCAGATATTCCTAAATTCAATGGAAATCCAAGTGAAGATCCATCGAATCACATGATGACCTTTCATTTGTGGTGTTCATCCAACACCCTCAATGATGATTCAATTAGGCTTCACATTTTTCAGTGAATGCTAACTGGTCTGGTAGCAAAATGGTACATCAAATTGCCTAGAGCTTCATTCAATAACTTCAGCACCTTGGCCACCACCTTTTTAACCCATTTTTAGTTACCCATAAGGTACAAAATAGGAATGGAACTCCTTACCAATTTTAAACAGACAACAGCCACTCACATATCTGATCATATTCATGAGTGGTGATGGCGTCGTCGAATGGTAAAGACATATGTTTTTGATCAACTTCTAGTTGGATGGTTTATTAAGTCAATGTTACCTTCTATCACAGAAGATGTGGCCAAGGGAGGAGTCATCCCCATTGAAGAGCAAGTCATTGCTCATGCACAATATCTAGATGTGATCTATACTCAGTCTAGCATGCTCTATGACAAAATTCCTGACGCTCCTAGACTAGAATTTTCTGTTCCTCATCCTCCTAAATCAAATAGGGACGCTCATGCCGGCAACGGTGTGATTGGCACCTCAAGTACGCAAACCGCAAAGGCCCCATCTAGTAAGGCCCTTGCAGTTTCCAGTAAAAAAGCAAATGACAAACTTCATGCCTCGAAGGTTAATGCCATGTCGTCAGACAAAGGCAAAGAACCGAAGAAAATAGGGGGCAAGAAGAAAGGGAAAAACAAAAAGAAGAAACAGTAAGATTTGAGTCCTCAGAAACCTTCTAGAAACCCTACTAGGCGAAAGAAACCTAATTAGCCATGTTTCATATGTGATGAGGACCATTATATGAGAGATTGTCTTGAGCGAGCTGAGGTAACGAAGTTCTTCAAGAAACCAACTAACTCGGCGGTATTGACTGATCTGTTTCCAAACCCAGAAACTAATCTGGTTGCTATTGATAATGCTTCCCCATCCCAAGTGCTTATGTTGTCCATTTCGAAACAGTAAAGTGATGCTTTGATATCGACAAGGAATAAATATTATGGGAATCCATAGATGCCAAACAACAAGGCTACAAAACAACCTAGTAGTTCGACAACAACTTCATCCAAAGTTGTGCCACCCATCATTCTTGCACTAACAATAAAGCTGCCAAAGGGAGTAGTACATAAATTGACATTTAACCCTCGTGCTTGAGTAGCACATAATTATAATATAGTAGAGGATCTGGCTCAATCACCATCTGTTATGTCGACACGTGAAGTACTGCAAAATTGCCCCTCCCAAAAGCAAGCTTTATTATCAACAATAGGTGGGATTGACCCAATGGATTCAAATCTAGTGGCCTTTAATCATAAAGGATATGAACCTAAGTTACTAGCTCAACTTGCTTTCCTCATACAGGTAAAATCCCTCAACAAAATTTTTCATCGAACAATCATTGATGAGGGGGCATCTCCCTGCATTATGTCAATGAGTTGCTGGAAAACTTTAGGCTCGCCACCCTTGTCAAGATCATAAACAACATTAAAAGCATTCAATGGACGAACATACACGTTGTACGAGATTCTAAGTAACTTGCAAGTTGAACTGGGGGGAAAAACAATAGAAATTGAAGTCGAAGTTATCGATGGAAACATTGACTACTATCTTACTGGGTAGGCCCTGGACTTATGCTATGGCTGCTATTGTGTCAACATATTTTAGAAATATTGCATTTCCATTCCAAGGCAGAATTACAATCGTTGACCAACTAACCTTTTTCCCCAATAGTTCACAAGCTACAGGAAGCATTCCAATGATCCATGGAAGCTCTCAATCTCTTCAAAATATCAAAGTAGGCCTACTAAAAGACCCTGCCTTAATGGGTACTTTTTTCCTACCGCCTCCGAGTAATTTGGTGGAAGTGGCCACGGTGGAAACCTGTAATATGGTATCTTCTACATCAATGAAGATTAAGAAGATTTCCAAAAATTTTGTTAGCATGGATCATCGCCAGGTATTGCCTCCAAGCCCCATAGAAATTTTGTAGCAATCAATTTTCTTGGCCTGGATGGCAAACCCAAATCAACACTCATCAAGTGTTTGGATAGATAGGTCTCTAGAATATGGCATGTCTTCAGATCCTTGGTCCCGTATACATGTTACCAATGAAGGAATCATTCATTCAATGATGATAGGAGAAGCACCTTAGGAAGATCACCACCATCGTTCTGATCTTCAAGAAAACAGCAAAGATTATTCCAATGACCTTAATCATCCTTCAGTTTTTTATTTTCTATCAAATACTATAAATACGGTGGAATCCAAGTGAAATATGTCCAATATTGAAGAAACGATCACCATAAATATCTCGACCAAACCTAATGTTGTAGAGAATATTCATGTTGGCAAATCTTGTTCTTCTTCAGAACTAGAAATATATTGCGCTCTCTTTCACAAATTCAGAGATGTCTTTGCATGGTCATATGAAGAAATTCCAGGCATTGACTCAAGCGTAGTTGAACATGAAATCAAGATGTATCTAGATGTCAAACCAGTACGACGACGGCTTCGACAAGTTAAACCGAAGAAAGTTGTTGCCATCAAGGCAAAAGTTAAAAATCTTTTACATGCTAGTTTCATTTACCCTGTTCCTCTAACTAATTGGGTATCGAATATTGTTACTGTCATGAAAAAGCAAGGAACGATTGGAGTGTGCATTGATTACAGGGATGTAAATCAAGCTTGTCCAAAAGAAAACTAACCTACACCCTTCATCAACCAGATAATTGATGAATGTGCCAGATGAGAAATCTTTTAATTCATGGATTGATTTTCTTGATACAATCAAATAAACATTTGCCCACAGGACCAGTCGAAGACTGCATTTATATGTCCGTGGGGCACATTTACGTACTGTAAACTACCTTTCGGTCTAAAGAACGTAGGGGCAAATTTTTAGAGGGCTATGAACTATGTATTCCACGACTTGAAACACATCGTTCAACCATATCTCGATGATCTACTGGCTCATTCGCAAAAGCGAACTGATCATCCGCAGCATTTGAGAGTTATATTTCTACGTTGCTGACACTACAAAATACGACTCAATCCACACAAGTGTGTGTTTGGTGTCACTTTTGGTCATCTACTTGGTTTCATAGTTTCTAAGGACGAGATTCGACTCGACCCAAGGTTCAGGCAATCATCGACATGCCTCCACCTTCAAATTTGCTTCAGATTTAGAAACTCCAAGGGAAATCAAACTTTCTGCGGAGGTTCATTCCAAATTACACCGAACTTGCTAAAGGTTATATGCATCTTTTGAAAAAATAAGTGCCCTTCAACTGGGATTAGGTCGCGCAAGCTTCCTTTGATGCTCTAAAGGAATCCCTAATAAAATCATCATTAATGTATGCTCCTAATTATCAAAAGGACTTTAACCTGTATCTAGCTGCAGCAAATACAACCATCGCAATGGCTTTAGTACAAGAAGAGAATGGAATCAAACATCCAATCTATTATTTAAGTTGGAACTTAAATGATATAGAAAGCAAGTACTCCTATGTTGAAAATATGGCTGTTGCAGCTGTTCAAGCAATACAGAGATTTTGACATTATATCCTCTTTCGCAAAACTACCATTTTGTCCGATTGCAACCCTATGACTTGCATTCTATCGCGTCAATTACTAGGGGGAAAATATTCGAAATGAATAGCCATTTTGCAAGAGTTTGATCTAGAATTCATAAAATCTCTAGTTTTCACGAAGTTACTATGTGACCTCCCATCGTCATCCAACGATTCAACATCCAAAGCATAAATATTGGATGAATCTTTGTTTCTGATATCGTCAAAAGATCCGTGGTATGGAGATATACTAATCTATCTCCAAACCAACACATACAGGCCTAATACCTCTTGCTCCGAACAACGACATACTCGATATCAAGCAAAAGACTACATGATCGTCGGTGATACACTTTATCGTTGAGGTATTGATATAGTTCTGCGAAGGTGCCTCATGCATGAGGAGGCCGAAAAAGTCCTAAATGATTGTCATTTAGGCACATGTGGGGGGCATCAATATGGTTACACTATGGCACAAAAGATCTTACGAGAAGGTTACTTCTGGCCTACTATATTCAAAGATTTCATAATCGTAGTCAGAAGTTGCCATGCTTGTCAAATCTTCGACCGAAAAACCAAACCACCACCCGCACCTTTGCATCTAGTAGTTGTTGTTGGGCCATTCGCCAAATGGGGCATAGATTTCATGACACGTACCCCACCTTGGCCAGGGGGCATGGGTATATCATAGTTGCAGGTGACAATTTTACAAAATGGGCTGAGGCGATGCCTACATTAAACAACAGCAGCAAAACGACTGCTCTTTTCTTTTTCAATCATGTAGTCTCTAGATTTGGCATTCCACAGGCTATAGTCATAGATCATGGATTGCATTTTCGCAATCACATGATGGTTGAATTAGCTGCTAAATTAGGATTGTCCCATGATAGTTCTACTCCATATTATCCGCAAGCTAAGGGACAAGTTGAAGCCATCAATAAGGTCTTGAAGCGCATGTTGCAAAGGATGATTGGAGTTCACAAACGGAATTGGAACATAATCCTGTACTTATCTTTGTGGGCATATAGGACATCGGTGAGAAATACAATTGGATTTACACCCTTTTAGTTGGTGTATGGCCTGGAAACAGTCTTACCGATTCAGTGTGAAATTTCATCTCTCAAGCTCACAGTCGATCTACTTCCCAAAATTTTGGAGGAAGAGGCTCGTTTCTTGGAACTAATCCAATTGGATGAAACGCGTCATGATGTCGCTTTGGCTAATGAAGCTCATAAGAAATGTTTCAAGGTGCAATTTGACAGAAATGTCAAACCCCATGTCATCTCAGAAGGTGACTTGGTCTTGCTATACAATCAGGAATCCGATAAGTAGGGAGCAGGTAAGTTTGAACCATTGTGGATGGACCCCTATATTGTTAAAAGAGTATTGGAAAAAGGAACCTATGAGCTAGTAGATTATGATGGGATTCCACTGTTGCAACCTTGGAACGGTTTGTATCTCAAGCGTTACTATGCTTGATTAAGTGTGGTAATCTCTTTATATGCTTTTGTTACATTTTTTTCGTCAAGATTTATCATTTTGGTTAGGTAATCCACTTTGCATTTATTGCAAATATCGGACCTATTGGAATCATTTTTTGGATACGCAGATGGAGCTAGTCATAGTACGTGGAACCTATCTTCTGCAGCCTGGTCCATTTTTTATCCAAGCGGCAAGTTAGTAAGTTTCAAAGGGGTATGTATTGGTCGATCAACGAACAACATCGCTGAGTACAGCGCGTTGATGGAGCTTCTCTCTGATGCCATCGCACATGGCATATGCCGACTTGTTGTCAGGCTAGACTCACAACTCGTCATCCTATAGCTTACTAGCATATATTTCGTTCAGAATCCAGCTATCTATCGTATGTTCCCAAGGGTTAGGATTTTGGAAAGGAAGTTTGGTTCTATTCAATATCAACACATTTCCAGAAACTTAAACACATTAACGGATTCATTAACAAATTATGTGTTAGATAGAAATTTGCAACATTTATAAAAGAAAAAGAATTTCAATTAACATTTGCATCAGAATCACATAACTTAACCAAAATAAAGCTCCAAAAATCAAAAACATATATAACTATTTGTAGTTTTTACAAAATGTTCTGTGTCTAGGAAAAAATTGGTCATACGACCCAAAAACTCAAAAAAGCAAAAACGCACCCTAGACTAATGGTGCTGGTGATAACAAGTCACCACCTGTGCAATCATACGTAAGAGCCTAGTCCATCAACTCGGCACGCCAGTGGTATGGCGTTGTAATCTCAAAGGTAACTCGTCAGTACTCACATCCTGAATACCAAGGGTGAGACCCTCGATCTGATCCTACAATACTGCAAGGGTCTCTGCTATGTCTAGATCACGAAGGACAGCCCTTCTTATAGCCTCTCCTGCTGGAATGGTAGCTGCTACCCTTGGGCGAGCTACTGGTCACTCTGGCCCAACATCTGCACAAATATATGGGTTTGATTAGTCTTGATAAAATTTAAAAAACATAAGAACATTATAAAAGCAATAAACAAAGATATGGTCAGATTATTTTACCCATGACACTCCACTGCTCGCCAGTCAATAGCACCAAAGCTGGGTCACCCCAAAAATCCATCGCAATGTATGGATACTCGGTGAATACCATCTCCTAATGGTTGAACCATTCAAAGAAGGCATCAGAGAATGAAATCTGTAACTGGCCAGCATGCCTAGCCATGAGGTCAAGCCATCTCTGCATCCTTGGTGCTGGCAATCCTAGTGAAATGTATTGTGGTTGCATCAGTGGAATCCTCTCCAAGGTGAAAGTAGTAAGAATGGAACCATAACCGAAGTTCTTGGATCTTCTATTCTTCACCTTGGAAAGTTGTTCTTTTATAACCGGATGCACTACCTGACACCAGTTGAATACCTTTGGTTCCAGGCATTCTAAAGCATACTGAATATACGATCTATTGGCCAAATGAAGCACTGCGCTACCAACCAATCTAGCAAAGGTGAATAAAATAGTCCTCAAGAACTGGTTAGTGACATTATACTGCAAATTATCCACAGAGGAAATCCAAGAAGGGATTGAGGGAAGGATCTAAAAGTAAGGCACATTCTTCACAAATTGAGTTGGATTTCACACTCTTCACATGCATGGTTTCATCCATGGTGGGAAGTGGTTGATTTCTTGATAGTGGAGCTTCTTTCCACATGACCGGCAACATGAGAAGTATAGTGTCTCAGGTGTAGGCACGGTTATTTTTCAGAGGGGGCATGGATGTCACCTTACCTTGACCGATGTCAAGTATGTACCAGGACTAAAGTGAAACTTGGTGTTGATTGTGATGCTGGAAGACAGAGGCTATGATGTAGTCTTCAGTAAGGGAAAGGTTTTCCGTAGACACATCATCACTAGGCAAGTGAAGCATATTGGTTCATAGGTCAAGAACCTGTATGCTCTTGAGGTTAAAGATGCATGCAAAGCCTTGAGCAACAAGGAAACTGATGGAGACTTGGTGGTTGAGAGGGGGGGTATATTACCTCTCAACATGTAGAGCCAAAAGAATTCTCAGATGATTGTGGAGGATCCACGATTGGTGCAGCAGCTTCAGGAGGTTGTGGAGCAGCCACAACAGGGGAAGTTGAGAGAAGATCAAGTAGAAACATCTACTCATGCAGAGACCTCTAGTAGGGGGAAACTTTGAGCCAGGTGGGTAGAGGGATCGCATGCAACCATACCTCCAAGTAGGAGGTGGGGCAATGTAGAGTGATTGTCCCAAGTAGGAGGGGTAGGATCCTTGAGGTGCCCAAACTCTTAGATGAGACCTTGCTACAAGAGCCTCGAAGTGGAGTAGCAGGAACTGGCTGATTGGGTGGAGACATATGCGAATGGAGCAGCAAAGAGACTGATAGTGCAGGGAATCCCAGGACATCACATAGCTAGCAGGTTACAGCAATGCGAGAGGCACAAGTATTTTTCACAGTGCTAGGTGGCACAGAGAGGGGTGGAATGGTGCGAGATGCATGGAGATGTTGCGGTAGCACAAATGTTAAAGAGGGAGCACTTGTCAACAGCAGGTAGATCTTCAGCATCAGAGTATGTTCCTAGCACAACAAAGTGGTTAGTTGGGAGTGTTTTTGTTCCAAGTGTTGTTGGAGAAAGTGGACCAGGTAGATGTGTTTCCTGCTGAACATTCCAGAGTTACAAGATCAGGTTTGAGAGAAAGCCTTTCTTATTGAGAGGGAGTGTTGAAAAATGTGCAACAAGAAATGTTAAATTTAGAATGTGCTAAAAATAGACCTACTAAAAATAATAGTTTGACCAGTGAGGTCATTGGCCACATTGGGTGAGAGGTGAAACTGCTAAAAATAGAAAGTTCTAAAAATAGCATTTCTGGGTCCCTTCCTATTTATAGCAGCCCCTAGTCTATCTATAGGAAGTAAAATTAATCTTGGTCTTAACAGCAGTTGGAAATATTAATTAATTAATTCAGTTGAGTTAATTAGTTAAGGAAATTCAAATTTGAAGTCTTTGAGAGCATGCACATAAGTTGTCCCACTGATTGAGGAATTTATCCTTAATTTCCTCCACTGATTGAGGGAATAAGTATGAGTTCTATAATGAGGGAATTATTTGACTTAGTTCTAACTAGTCAAGTCCAGTTAGATTATTTTAACAAGTTGTTAAAATAATAAATTATAATTTGCTAATGCTTGCATGCATGTGACAACTATTATTTTAGATAACTGAGAATTCAGTCATGGATAACTGTTGCATATCAGTTCTGTCAGAGACCCAATTGAGATCAGATGAGGGACAGTGTACTATCAAATTCTAGGATATTTCTAGTAAGTATTCCTTACATGAGGAAGAAATCTATTTTCTTTTATGACTACATAGGTGGACCTGAGGTGATAGCAGGTATGATTAGGCCAATTTTCAACCTATATAATGAGGCCTAGATAGTCCATGATTTTCATCTTCTGATTGAAGATCATCAGGATCTTCTGATTACAGAGAGAGTAGGATAGCTATTGAGCTTATTCTTTTTGTATGTTGTTGAGGATCTACACTTGATTGATAATACATGGTTGGGGTTTTATACTGGTGCTTTCCCCTGGATATATCTTGTGTTATGTGTGATTATTTCTCTTGATCAATTATGCATGTTTCTACTTGATGTTTCTCATGAATTCGATTATGCTTCCGCTTGAAGTAGAACAAGTATTATGTTTTAGGACATTGCATATATCAGTTTGTTCTACATGTGAAATTTCTACAAATAGTTCAGCACAGAGAGAGATAGTACTAATATACAAATCTGATATTTTATGACAACAGCAGTAAAGCCTTGACCAGAGAAGTCAATGTTGGTCAAACAGGACAGAATCTTCCTCTGAAGATCATTCATATGGCACCAATAGGATTCTCATTAAACTGAGCCAAACATGGTCAAACCTTGATCCAATACATCTCCCAGAACTTTGTTGTCTTTGTGATGCACTTGCTGTCACTTCTTCAAGAGTTAGGGAATCAACCTTCAACCCTCATTCTCCACACAATCAATAATACAAGCCTTCTTACGCTACAGTGTAACAAGGTGAAACTCCACCACTGCCACATTGTCCAAGTATGGTTTGATTACCCTTAATGCAACCCTTAGAACAAGATTTTTTGCTAGCTATGGCCTACAGCCTAGACCTACAGCAAGTTAGGCCTATGATCCTCCATCAAACAACTTACAAACACCATCAATGTAGTAGTATCTAGCCTACAAGAACTCGACTTGCTGTCAGCACATTCTAGCACCCAATCCGCATATGTATCTAGCCCTATGATAATCAATTATAAACCTATAGGGAAGATCCCTTCAACGTACTACCTCGCCTTATTCCTGCAACTCCCCTAACTTGCAAACAATTCTAAAACCATGCCTAGGAACAACCTATATCACTATACTGTAACCCGAAATTCTCATGCTTCTTTCAGGCTTCTTCTTGCTGCGGCTAGGGTCTCTCCTTTTGTTGCAGCTAGGGCTCCTTCTCTCACTACAGCTAGGGCTCCTTTTGTTGCGGCTTAGTGTTATAAACACATTTGGGCGCTGGAATCCCAATCACATATGTCCATAAACCAAGGGCTTCTAAACCCCTAAAAGTGTTGTTTCATACCCTAAAGGATCAAGGTCAACTGATTACATCATTTCCCAAAAGTTCTCCGTGAAAAACTGCTCAGAACTGTTCAAAACTGGACCATATAGGCTGCTCCATGCTAAGGGTGCGATGCATCTCACCTGCTACACATAGAGGGTGTGATGCATACTGAAAATCCCTTCTGTAGGGTGCAATGAGTGAGAGTAGACAAATGGCAAAGGCAGTTTGCTAGGTGGAAACCCAGAGAATCTTCTAGAAACTACTCATATCACACTTGCCTCTCTAAATTCCCCCAGCGATGAGTAAGATATCATGAAATCTCCAAGTGAAACCAAGAAGTATCAATGAAATGACATTAATCAAAATCCTAGAATTTGACTCACCCGCCTGCAAATATCTATATATGGATCCCTCATCCTAGAGATCCAAAGACTGGAATTTTGTATCTTGTAAGGAAGTGTTGTCGGTTTCTCTGTGAAACTTGTATTGTTCGGTGATCTAGTATTTTCATGAGGTGAAGAGGGCTTTCATGCTGGGAGGATGACACTAGATCAGACAGCTGGGTTGTAATCCTCTCTTCTACTACTTCTATCAATAAAGATACTTGAGTTTTCCTCCATATGCTTATATATCTCTGAATCTTGTATTTGTGTATGCATTCGTATGGTTAATGTACATCTGATCCTATATTGTTTATCGTTATAGATCTCTATGCTTTGATGGTATTTTGCTTCTTTGACTCTACAGGTGTTCTTTGAAGTGGGACAAGTGAGAAAGGAGTGGCGAAAGCTCTATCAAAGGAGAGAAGAAACAAGCAAGGAGCCAAGCGAAAGATTGAGGTTGGTACTCTCTGCTTCTCTCTCATCTATCTCTCATAAAGGAAAACAAAAATAACTTTGAATTGTTTGTTTCTAAGATAGCTACGTGCCTTAGTGGAACTAGCAGCTCTAAATAGACACTATTTTTCCTAGAAACAAAATGGCAACTCCACTGGGGAGCAAATACTTTGTTTGTTTGTTACTGTTGTTTGATTTATAAACTACAGATGGAGCCTGAAGTTAAGCTAGCTAGCCTTCAAACTGATTTCGCTATGCAACTAAAAAGTAGATCAACGCTGCTTTAGTCAATCTCTGGGTTGGTTTATGAATTGAACATCTGACTTGAAAACAGCCTAAGAGCCCTGGTGGTAGCTCAATAACCTCATTAGATCAGCCCCTATACATTTTGTTTACTACCTATCATAAGCTCAGCCTAAATCCCTTAACTTAGCTGCAAATTGTGGGTAAAAACCAAGCTTAGTCTTGTCCCTGGACCATCGCACTGTCTCTCATTGGCAGTCTAGATGCATCGCACCTCCTGTGTGTTGTAGGTGAGATGCATCCCTGTTTTCCTTAAGGACAGTTGTGATGATTGAATGAGACTATTTCTGCCTCCAGATTTTGGTTTTTTTTTCATTGTTTTCAGCTCTATTCAGTATTTTTCATTGTCTATGATCAGTATATCACTGTTGAAACCTTCTTCCTTTACATTATTCAGCCTCCATTACTAAGGAATTGTGAATATTTTTTATGTATTTTTCATCATTTACAGTCGTCCTTTGCAAAAAATAGCTTAATCGAACTGTCATCTTTTGATTTGAAAGTGTCGCAACTGTCATTTTCAGTCAAGAAAAGAGTGTCCTAAAGTATTCCTCTTTTAGATAGTCGATTACACTTTTACCATTGTATTTCATTTGAATTATCAATTCTTTGAAGTATCAAAAATAATTTTCCATTCGAAAGTGAAAGTGTTGTCTTAGTCTTCCTTTCGTTTTTGAAAAAAAATTGCTAAAGTGTCGCTTTGAAGAAAAGTAGTTCAGATCTGTACTTAGTTTTCTTTTTGTCATTTTCACAATAAGGAAATTGAAAAACAATTACATGCATGTGCATTTGCATTTAGGCTGCATGCGGAAATTGATTTAGGAAAAGTGCATTTAGTGTGTGCTCTCTGCTCTATGTTGAAAGAATTTTACTCTTCTTTCATTAGGAGCTAGGATTTTCATTGCTAAAAGAAAATAAACGATTGTTTATCATCTTAGATTGCATATTTAGGAATTGCATATCTACATCACATAGTGAACCTTGAAAGGCGAACTTCTTAAGAAAGATCAACTATAAAATAAACCTCAATGAACATAAAAATGCTTTGGAACCTAATGCACAAAATCTAGAAGTCTAGGCTAGAGACGTATTCCAGCATTGTAAAGCCTAGTAACTATCATTTCATCGTAGGTTGGGTGATTCCTCCTCTTTGATACGACAAGTGGTAGTATAGACTTGTGCTCCCATGTCCTTTATCCTTAGGAAGCCATGTCTGCCACCCTATCGATCGCAATGCATTGAACACAACATTTGGGAAGATTAACTGCCGTACGTAAAAGTATATTGCAGTTTTATGATTGGTTTGGTAATCCCTTTGTCTAGATTTCTAGAGTAGTCACTTTTGTTCCTTTTCAAACTCCTTAAAAGAAAAAGTCCATCTGAGCATTTGTCACTTCAGGCTCATTAAAAATTGAAGGTGACTAGAGTCATCTTTATCTTTTTTCTCGACTCTTAAAAATTGAAAAAGCAAGTTGTGCCAAAGCGTCATAAAATTTATTTTAATCGGAATAACATCATTTTTCCCTCTTTGGTCTTAGGTTGAGAAAATGGAGTCCACCAATCAATGATTTCCCCTTGGGGGAAATCCTAGTCCGTTCTCTTCTTGGGGAGATATTGGTGCTCCATACATGGCTACATTGTCCCTTCCATGACTCACAATTGGCCTCCCAGTATGGCTATTCTCGACCTTTGTCATTCAAAACACCGTAATGCTTGAGCAATCAAATCAGCAACCAGATGATGTTGGAGTTGTTCCCCCACTTTCTACTTTGTTTGTTTCTCCCTCTCCTTCTTCCTCTTCACTTGGTGAAGCTAGTAACACTAAAAACCAAGTAACTGAGAAGAAGAAGAAAGGGAAGGAGAAGAAGAAGAAGAAGCAACCAACAGGGAAAGGGGGAAACCATGCATTGTCTGGCAAAAATCCACACACTGCACCGTCCAAACCTAAATCTCCATGTGTCATTTGCAAAGGAGAAAACTATCAAAGAGATTGTCGTTGCATCCCATGGATCTTAAGGGACTGGTCTCCCTACTTACACAATCTGGTGTCTTCAACTTCTGTCGATCATGTTGAGAGTACACCATCAACTAGTGAAAATGAAGTCAATGGACAAAAAGGAACATCTAAATTTCCTTGTAGATTATGCGAAGGCGATCATACCCTCCACTGTTGTCCTTTCCTGGATGAAGCTAAAAGAGTCTTGGATAACCATCCTGCTTCATCGCAACAACTTCCACCTGGATACAAGAAACTCTTGCCAAATCCATCGCTAGTTGAAAATATGACTGACACACCTCTGTTGTCAGTCGAAACACCTATCATTGAAGATAAACCCTCTAAGTCCACACCAGACTAAAGTCAATAGGTTGAGATGGCAGTCGACCCAATCTTGTCTTCAGAATGTCCACCTTCAAATGATACAGTCTCCAAAGAGAATGATAACGACACCGTTCAAATTCTTTTTGTTAACATAGAATCTGATGAACATGGGGGCAATCTACCCGTTCCTTTACCACAGGAAGGAAGTTCCTCAATTCAAGAGATTCACCTGGTTGTTTATTCGGTCCCTCCTCCAAGCAATCTTGTTGTTTCCTTTGATTGGAATCTACTAGCGAGACCCTGCCTACCATCTAATGTACCATTCCAAATCATAGTACAAGCTTACATAATGATCATGGATGGTACTATCATAGATGAAGGTGATTCCGCGAGTATCCTCTCCTCAACTGCTTGGAAAGCACTTGGTTCACCATCGCTTCTGCCTGAGATTCGAAATCTATCAGGCTCTAATAAAGGAACCAATCAACCGTTAGGGATCCTTCCAAATTTTCCTATAACTTTCAGAAGGAAAACCATTGATCTAAACGTGATGGTAGTCCAAGTGCCACTAGATTACAATCTACTCCTTGGGCATGACTACATATACAGCATGGGAGCTATTGTTTCCTTACTCTTTCGGTGATGTGTTTCCCGTATGAAGGAGAAATGGTCCAACTCATTGACCAGCTTTCATTCCCCAGCTCAAACACAACTACTAGTCAAATGCCATCCCTAAATGGTCTTTTTGCACAAGGAATGTCTCATCAACCTCCAGTCCATCCACCTGATGACCGCAAGTGATTTGGTCAATGTGACTAAACCCAGGGGGCACGCACCCTAGCCTGCTTCTGCAGGAAAACCTCAGATAAAAGATAGGTTTCCTCATAGGATATATGAATAGTTTTACACACCCGTCCATTTAGGAAAATTGGATTAGTCTAGAAAAATATTTCCTCCTCGAAGGTTATGTGATTGGAAGCTCACACCATTCACCATTTTCTATTTCGATGGACAAAGCCATGGAAGTGTTTTGTCTACTCCGCAAACAAAACAATCTTGCTTTAATGCAAGAACTTCCATATGGTAACCTGGAAACTCTACTTTTCTTTATACCTGGGGGCATGCAAACCTTTTTTACGCAAGTGAAAAGCGACCAGCGTAACTCTAACCCCATAGTTTTTACTAACTTCAACTGCCTAAGTTAGATGATTGGTCTGGTCAACCATTCACCTTTGCCGAGACCGACAATGACGGCAAAGTAAAGGAGATGTTTCTACGAAACTATCCTACCTAATCTCAGTAGTTCATTAACCCTTAGGACAGTAGTTGGTCACTCCTAGCTTGCATACAAAAGGCTTTGGAGCAAAGTTTCGCATGGGGAAAGCTCCCTAAAAAATGAACCTACCAATGAGAAACATCCTTATTATACGACTGGCACGAACAGGTTTACGCGAAGTTCAAGCTCATTAAAAAATAAACCTAGCGACGAGCAGGTTTACACAAAGTTCAATCTCGTTAAAAAATAAACCTAGCTGTTACACTGAAATTTGTCACCATGACTATCTGCAGTTAATATGGCTCCATCAATAGTCATATTATCCTCCTTGTCAAGCCTCATACCTCTGCTCTTCATGTCAAACTTCAAAAAGAGAGAAAGTCACTTAAAGACATGTTTTCTCTGGGTACGCAGGTTCTCTCTACCTTGCCTGCGTGTACGCATCCCAAACACACTGTACCTGCGTACTTGTACGCTCTGTAAGTCAAGGGATGGGTGCGTACTCCTGTAAAGGTCAAAAGGCGCGAGTTTCATCTTTAAAAAAGTTACTTGTGGTCACTTCTAGAGCCTTCTAGAAGAGTGTTTGACGTGTATTGAGCGCCTCCAGATGGTTCATGCATCCCTATGATAGAGGAACTTATCCCATCAAGAGAGGAGCTACCCCATCCAAAAGAGGGAGTATCCCATTGATGTTGGAACTGAATAACTTTCTCTAGAACACTATAAATACAGGCCTTGGGCCAGAGGAGGGGAGGTTGAAAGCTGAACATTCCAAAGGGTAGATGCTGCTGGAATTAGGACTTCCATTGTTAACTTGTGAGGAGAGATTACCGTCCTTTCTTGTTGCCATATTGGAAGTGGGTGAGCTTGTCAAAGTAGAGGAAATCTCTTGTTGGACCCTGGGAGGAGCTTGCACAACACCAAGGCTCAGGTTGTAATGGTTCCTTTTTTGTTTCCTTAATACAAATAAGTCCATTCTTCTCAATGATTTGTTGTTAATGAATTATTTCATGTACTCCTTGGTCTATATGATGAATATGCTTTGTTTTATGAAATATTCAGGTTTTATGTAATCGTTTGACTGTTAGTGTATGCAGGTCTTAAAGTGAAGGAGGAGCTCATCTGGATCAGCAAGGCTGGACTGCTACAACAAGCGTTGGGTTTGAGGTAGGATCGAACAACACTTGGTTTCTCATAGAATAATGTATGTTTAGAGAAGGATTGCTCTTGTTTGTCACTAGAGAGTCTTAGACTCCTAGGGAGGTTAGGTTTGTCCGCAAAAATAACTATTTCCGAATGACAAATTGGCGACTCCACTGGGGAATCCATTGATGTGATTGATTTTTCCTTTGAGTATTACTTTGATCTGAAAAGAGTCTTGTTTCTTTTGTTTTTTGGTTGCCTGACTGTGTTTTTTGGTGGCTTAGATTAGAGTCGAGTTAGAACTTAGGTTTTCTTTATTTTACAGTAGTACGCACCCTCTGAGTTAGACACAGTGCGTACTTGTACGCACTGTATCTGTGTACACAGAGAGTGCACACACCTGGCTAAACAGGCTGCCTACGTACCCTGTTAAAATTGAGAAATTTTTCCCTTTTCCCTTTTGAATTTTGTTTTTCTTAGTCTTTACTGCCCATATCCACTGGTTGACTGTCAAAAATCTTCACCTGCACTTGTTCCATTAGTGTCGAAAGTTTTAGTGAAATTCCTTGAGATTTTAGCCTTAGGGTTTTGATTTTTATATTGGTCCTGTAGTGAATTTGGGTTTAGAAGTTGCAAAGCCTTAGATATCTCTGGTTTTGTTAGTCTTCTTAGGAGTCGGACCAGTCGCAAAATCTACCCTCGTGAGCGACCTACCTTTGTGTTGCCTCTTTGCAAAATTTCAATATAACTTGTTCATTTAAAGTTGTGAATTTCATTTTCAAAAAGAACAAAAAGAGATTGAGTTTTTGTTTTGATTAGTTTGTGATTCTGCATAAACTAGTCCTTGGATTAATCATTGCCAAGTAAAACATCCCGGAATCATCCTAGTAAGCTTTTGCTTCTTAGATAAATTTGTTAAGTGAAAGGTTAGGTACATTTCCTTTGATTTGCTTTTGAGTGATTTTTCATAGATTTTCATAGATCTTGAAATTGCTTTGATTAGATTAGTTTTACATGCTTTTATTAAATAGGAAAATATCAACGATCTCCTTTGCGACGTTTGCTTTAGAGTAACATTTGACGTCTTTGAAAGAGAAAGGAATTTTTCGTGAAGTAAAGAGTGGTCATGTTTTGTGTGCTTTGAAAGATAAAGAGAATTGTTTCTTTGATTGTCTTTTGAGAAAGTTGTTTTTATTGAAAAAATTGTATTCTCTCAACTCTCTTAATTAGAGAATTCATTGAAAAGAGAAAATTATCAAATCATCTTAGGTGCATCTTTTAGAGAATTGGAGTCGAGTCTATACACCATCAAGTGTCATCTCCATCACCTCTGTCTTAAAGAACAACCTTTAAAATCAACGCTTAAAGTAAAATTAACTTAGAAATTTTTATTTTCTAGGGCTCTGAAGCACCAACATAGATCAGGCTAGTGTCTTGGAGTAGGTGAGTAA
>APFE030214108.1:97474-122788 GCA_000404065.3 Pinus taeda | reverse complement strand
AGCCAAGGGATGGGTGCGTACTCCTGTAAAGGTCAAAAGGCGCGAGTTTCATCTTTAAAAAGTTACTTGTGGTCACTTCTAGAGCTTTCTAGAAGAGTGTTTGACGTGTATTGAGTGCTTCAGATGGTTCATGCATCCCTATGATAGAGGAACTTATCCCATCAAGAGAGGAGCTACCCCATCCAAAAGAGGGAGTATCCCATTGATGTTGGAACTGAATAACTTCCTCTAGAACACTATAAATACAGGCATTGGGCCAGAGGAGGGGAGGTTGAAAGCTGAACATTCCAAAGGGTAAATGCTGCTGGAATTAGGACTTCCATTGTTAACTTGTGAGGAGAGATTACCATCCTTTCTTGTTGCCATATTGGAAGTGGGTGAGCTTGTCAAAGTAGAGGAAATCTCTTGTTGGACCCTGGGAGGAGCTTGCACAACACCAAGGCTCAGGTTGTAATGGTTCCTTTTTTGTTTTCTTAATACAAATAAGTCCATTCTTCTCAATGATTTGTTGTTAATGAATTATTTCATGTACTCCTTGGTCTATATGATGAATATGCTTTGTTTTATGAAATATTCAGGTGTTATGTAATCGTTTGACTGTTAGTGTATGCAGGTCTTAAAGTGAAGGAGGAGCTCATCTGGATCAGCAAGGCTGGACTGCTACAACAAGCGTTGGGTTTGAGGTAGGATCGAACAACACTTGGTTTCTCATAGAATAATGTATGTTTAGAGAAGGATTGCTCTTGTTTGTCACTAGAGAGTCTTAGACTCCTAGGGAGGTTAGGTTTGTCCGCAAAAATAACTCTTTCTGCATGACACTAGCAATGAGCATATGTTTCCCCAGAGTTCAAGCTCATTAAAAAATGAACCCACCTTCGGTAAATAACCTTTGTGATCGCATTTCTATCAGCTTTTAAGCCTTGGTCGTGTTCTTACCATAACCTCCACTTTTTAGCTGATCATATGCCTCCACTTGATTATTTACCCTTTTCAGGAATAACTACAACAAGTGATTCTGTTAGCCACCTTCTTTACACTGTCGTGATTTAAAAGTTCCAAACCTCACCTGGAACTAGCTGCTACCCAAAAACATCACTCGTTCCTCAAAAACAAGTCTCTTTTAAGCTCTTTTTAGACTCGTAAAATATAAAATGATTTTCGAGCAATTGGCCTCTCCATCTCGTTAAAGTGATTGGAAGTGCCACCTCTAGATTTTAATCTTTTTGGACCTGAGGGATCATTACACAAAAAGATCGAGCACTTGTCTTTTTCAGCTCACTAAAGTGATCGAAAAAGTCATCCCTTTTGTATTATTTTATACTTTTTTGGACTTAAGGGATTATATTACGAAAAAGGACTACTGGAGTTTCCTTTCCGTCTCTTTTTAGACTCTCTAAAACTGAAAAGGACCGAGTTATATTTGTCGTTAAACTCGTTAAAACAATAGTGACAAACTTGTCCATATGGACAAGAGAAAGTTTCACTATCGCTAAGCTCGCTAAAACATAGCGACAGGTTTTCCCGGAGGGAAAATTACATAAAAAACATTTGTTATCCTCCTGTTGAAGCCCCGAAAATCGGGTCTACAACAAGGGGGATACCCACCCGGTTGGGTCCTTGGTTAGCAGCTTCTTTTCCGTTTGGTATAGTGAGTCCGACTAGGGATATGGGACTAGTTTCCCAATTTATGTGTGTGTGTGTGTGTTGAGAATTGATATTTCATTCCTAATAATTTCTAAGTAAAATGCTTTTATTCTAAATCTAATGTAATTGTATTCTAATGAACAGAAATATCTAATTCTAAAACCAACCCGGGATTTAATCTTTCAGTTATGCGATCTAAAATAATTTCAAACAACAATTGGGAATAAAGATCATTCAACTGCTATGAGGAAATAATTCAATAAAGATAAACCATTTCGTATAAAAAGTTAGACAAAACAATTGTGAAAAACATATCGCATAATAAGTTACTCATATATTAAGCATAAATAAATAGCTATCACCATACAGAAGTGCCAAATTATAACTCAAGCATTCAAGTATTCATATATAAATAATTGAACTTGAATATCGCCTCAACGCATAAGCATAAATTGTTAAGAGATAAAAATACCATTTAGAACAAGTTCTACTCATAAGCTTCAGCTATAATGATCTATCTCTTCTTAGTCTAACATCCACTAAGAGTACAAAAGTGCAACATCAGTAGTAGATATTAAACACGGATATCAATAAATCTTTTTCCATTCATTCATCAAAACCTCCTCGGAGAGTGTAAAAGTGCATGTTCTGAGGACAAGTTTTTGACAAATTTAAAGACCCTTCTCTAAATGCATGAGAAGGGTTTAAATACTACTAACTAAATATAAAAATAATTTATTACAAAAATGTAGGATGCGGTTTAAATGACCATCCTCATTTTAGGCAAAAATAAAGAAAAATTTAAAACTAAAACTGAATCTAAAACTAGAACTGACAACTAACTATCTATGTATATGTTCCTTGTAGTCACAAGCATTCAGCATTTTCTTGAGGAGAGTCGGCTGGCTGACCTCTGACTTTAGCTATCCTGCAAAAATGGAATCATCAAGTGTTGGTGCCATCTTCTCAACAAAATTAATGATACATTTGAGAGTCATGCACTGGCTGTGTGGTTTTGCTAAGTACATCCAGTAAGAATCCCAATTCAACTTGGTTAACATTTTGATGGATTCTGCTCTTTCTTGAGCCTTATGTCTCCAGCTTGTCTGTAGATGTTGTACATTTGGTAAATTTACATACCACTTGAAAATATCCTGATAAATAACACTGGTTTTTAGAGTTCAGGTTTTTCCTTTCGCCTTTAGCACTTTTTCTTATGAATTTCAGGGCTTACAAGTGACTGAGCGATTAGAGGCTTTCCTTCTCAAGGGGTTTTTCCTAGCGATGCATGATTAGTGCTAAGCACGCATCGGAAACTGCCTCCATTTCGCGATCCCGCCTTCCATAGTGTTATTTCTCGTCTCTGGTGTGATTTTTGTTAGAGGGTATAAACCTTAAATTTGTGGAAATAACGACTCTGTAAGTTCTTAGTTCTGAGTTTTAAATTCTCTGTCTTTGATGTCAGCACTATCCAGTACCCATTTGACCATGTCCATGTATGGAATAATTTTGGGCCTCGCCGCTATCAGGTGCAAGAACAAACATGCTAGTTCTGTAATCGATGCCTCAGATGACCCACGTGAATCTGCAGTCACTGTAACCTCCATTACTCTGGGGTTTTCTTCCTAGAGTAGGTTGTGCATGCTTTTCCAAGTAGTAACACCAGCATCTCTGTTACAGGTGGTGTCTGTGTACAAAGGCATCATTTCTTTATCTTCATAACTTGGAGCTTTACCCTTCTTTCCCATAATATTCTAAACACTACTATGTATACTTCTCTGCTCTTCGCTCCTGCAGTTTACAAATGAGGTAAGAGTAATGATAAGAAAAAGGTGACAGGAAAGTCTTAAATGCTGAAATCTTATAAAATATATCACCCTACGTGAAATGGACCTTCGATCAGATCAAAACCTATTTCATTAATGATTACCAACTAACTCATTAATTAACATTAATGCGCATAACTGGGCATCGATTCATGGAAATATATTTCGAACGACGAGCCCTAAAGATCTGCGATAAGGCGATTTTGCGATTTGCTTCGCAATATCATAGATTTCAATATCGCATTCGTTTGCGTGTGGCAATCATCCATTACAATGTGTTTTCTGCGAAATGTGATTTGCGAGATGTGCCATCGCATATCAGGGATTTGAGTCATTTTACCTTAAGTGATTTTTGAGGCATGCGATGCGATGAGTGTCTTTAGCATGTGATTTCGCATTGTGATTTCACGATCTTAGGATTCCGCTTGTAGGAAGGCATCCATTACCTTTTTGTGATGCGACAATCTTTATTGAGAGAGTGGTTTTATTCAAACTTTGTCATAAAACTTAAGTCTTTTTAGATTTTTCGGGTATTCTCCTAAGTTTATGATAGTAAGTTTTATTCAAAAAGGGAATACAAGCGCTAATTTATTTCTTTTTATTTTTTGAATAAGGGTCTCCTCCTATTTAGTATTAGTGATAAAACTAAATAAGAAGGGGGGTTGTTGCTGGCCACAACACCTCCTCAAGCTTGACAAAAATAAAGAGGTACTGGTCAGCAATGACTAGGGAAAATTGGGAAGAAAAATTGAAGAACTTCATTGGTAGTAGGTCGCTCTTGAACATGACACTTTCACTCCATCACCATGATTAAGTCGGGTTGGGTTATTCCATTCACCGATCGTATCACCATTGGTTCTCTGTACCATCCATTTTTGGGGTTAACGCTACAATTCCATTTTAGTGTCACTGATATGTTCAAGAGAAGTTGCTCAGAGAATTCACCAACCTAGCTAATGCCTCATCCACTACAATACCTTCATGCTCCATTCTTTCATGACCACCACCCTGAACCTTGTATCATTAGATCATTTTCACCTCCACAAAATCATTTGCTCCATTTCGTGTCGTAGATGTGGGATTCATTAAGGCCCTCCTAATACGAGTCACTTCTTGTCGACATCAGCTCATTATCAAGAAGTTGACTTAGGAACAACCCTTTCAGTACTTTGAAGCTTGCATGCCTCAATGGCAAGTTTCTCACTTCCAACGACAGGTTTACATCAATGGCCTTTGACCGAAAGATTTTGCATGGTGTTCGACGTCGACTCATGTATTCACACCACATCAATTGTACAACAGTACCTTGAGGGTAATTATCATTATTGATGATTCCTCTCGCGCCTGATAACATCTTACATCATTCGCTAGTAATAAGGTGATGTCTTTCCATGTTCAACATCAAAGAATCTTTTCACATGGATCGACTTGTACATTGGGCGATGATTGAACGAGTTTGAAGACCCCGGATCTAGTTTCATCCATCCAGTCTGTGATATATTCACGGAAATAAAGACATCAAATTTACTCCATAGCTGCACAGATAATCATCCAAGCTAAGGGATGATGGCTCTACCAAAATCATCAGTCTACCACACAGATGATTGTCTATCCTATGTACATGAAAATGAATTTATAAAGCTGAGCATGGGAATGCCCGCCTCAACTTGATCATGAAAAAAATATGAATACAATGTATTGTATTGTATCTTATTACAGGTTACCTTCCGGTTCAAAAAACCTCGGATCCTCATGATAAAGCATTTCACCCGACATCAGAAGATTTACGCCCTCATACTTTAGGGGGCAACTATTATAGACATATTTGGGCAATGCAATCCCAATCACATATGTACATAAAACAAGGGCTTCTAAACCCCTAAAACTGTTGTTTCATACCCTAAAGGATCAAGGTTAACTGATTACATCATTTCCCAGAAGGTTTCCCTAAAAAACTACTCAGAACTAGTCAAAACTAAACGATATAGATTGCTCCATGCTAAGGGTGAGATGCATCTCACCTACTACAAATAGAGGGTGTGATACATACTAAAAATTCCTTCTATAGGGTGCGATGAGCAAGAGAAGACAAATGGAAAAGGCAGTTGGCTAGGTGGAAACCCAAAGAATCTTCTAAAAACTGCTCATATGACACTTTCCTCTGTGAATTCACCTAGGGATGAGTAAGAGATCATGAAATCTCCAAGTGGAACCAAGAACTATCAGTGAAATGACACTAATCAAAATCCTAGAAGCTGACTCACCCCCCTCCAAATATCTATATATGGATCCCTCATCCTAGAGATCCAAAGGCTAGAGTTTTGTATCTTGTAAGGAAGTGTTGTTGGTTTCTCTGTGAAACATTGTATTGTTGGGTGATCTAGTATTTTCATGAGGTGAAGAGGACTTTCATGCTGGGAGGATGGCGTTGGATCAGATAGTTGGGTTGTAATCCTCTCTTCTACTACTTCTATCAATAAAGCTATTTGAGTTTTCCTCCATACGCTTGTATATCTCTGAATCTTCTATTTGTGTATGCATTCATATGGTTAATGTACATATCATCCTATATTGTTTATGGTTATAGATCTCTATGCTTTGATGGTATTTTATTGCTTTTACTCTGCAAGTGTTCTTTGAAGCGGGACAAGCGAGAAAGGAGTGGTGAAAGCTCTATCAAAGGAGAGAGGAAACAAGCAAGGAGCCAAGCGAAAGACTAAGGTTGGTACTCTCTGCTTCTCTTTCATTTATCTCTCATAAACAAAAACAAAAGTAACTTTGAATTGTTTGTTTCTAAGATAGCTACCCATCTTAGTGGGACTATGTTGTGGCCAGCAACAACCCCCCCTTTTATTTAAGTGTTTGTCCAAATACTTAAATGAATGGGGACCCTTAGTTTAATTTTGAGAAAAATCAAGTTTTTCCCTTCTTCATAATAAGGTTACCATCATAAGCTTAAAGAGGTATTTCGAATATTTTTAACCTAAGTCTACGATAAGGTAAAGGTCTTTAAAAAATTTGCATTACAAAAAAGATAGGAAATGTCCTCATTTCCTCATAAATATTGGTATGCGCAAAGCCCCCATCTTAAGCCTAATGTCGCATCGCAGTAAAGTAACGTTCATAAGGAAAAACCTCAAAACATGCCGATCTGCGATAACACCGATCGTAAGATCGCATATCGCAGAAATAAACTGGAAATGCTTAACAAGCATCAAACTTTTGCGACCTGCGATGTTGCGACCTGCGATGTTGCGATCGCCGCGATGGCGCAATTTGCAATCTGCAATTTGCGATTAGCGTGACTTGCGATGGCATGATCTTCAATGTAACGTAAGCAAATCATGAATCATTTAATCACGAATCCTTTGGGCACGCCATTCAAAGAAAAGCCACTTACCATAATCTGACCCCAAATCATGTGCTTTTAATGATATTAAATGGATTAGTTGTTAGTTATTTAATGAAATGAAGACGCGTGCTTTTCTAAAGAATTATTTCACGTAAGGTGGCATATTTGCTATATCTATTGCATTTAAAACTCCCCCATCACCTTTCTCAATCAGTCATTTCCACTTCGCTCGTAATCTGCAGGAACTAAGAGATAAGAAGATTCAAAAGCCGAATGCAGGAGCAAATAGGAAAGAAACATAAAGCCCAAGGCTTCGAGATGAAGGAAAAGACAAAAGAGATGGCGCCCTTGTACACAGACACTACATGCAACAGGGACGCAGGAATTTCGACCTGGGAAGGCATGTATAGGCTGCTAGAGGAAGAAAATCCTAAAGTAATGAAGGTTGATAGCGTCGCGGGATCACAAAACTCTTCTGAGGCATCCTTAGAGGAGCTGGCATGTTCGTTTCTTCACCGAATAGCAGCTAGACCCAAGATATTGCCATATACAGATATGATCAAGTGGATACTTGACAATGCAGAGTTACAAGGCAGACAATTCAAAGTTCAGGGACATGGGCTCATAGAATCATTCGCCGCAAGACTTAAAGCTTATGTATCAACTCCCCGAGCCTCAGATGACCTACAATACACAATTTGTCAAGAAATTTGCAGCAGAGAACCCAAACCTGGCAGAAACCACTAAAGAATGGACCAAAAGAGAGGAGCCACTAAAAAAGGACAAAAACGGTATGTACAGCACTGGTTCCCTCACAACTCCGTATTGTTTTGCTGCGGCCATGCTTTGCAGGCTGTTTGGGATGCCAGACATAAATAAATTTTCGTCTAAATCGCTACCACTCATAGACGCTGCCACAAACGCCGATCTCGTGGATTGGGCCAAGATATTTTCTGATAACCTAAACACTGCTATTATGAATTACGGTCTAAGAGATCCTTGTCTCAAAGGGTCTATCCTCCTTTTTATCTATCTGCTTATATTATGGATTCTATTTGCTATGTATCTAAATTCCCAACTATGGGTTGGAAATGGACTACCCAGGACCCGTCACCTATTCATGTTTATCACAAAGTATTATGGGATTCCCAGTTTGCCCCTCACTTCTATCAGATTTTCCACGAGTTCATCTTACCCCTATAGAGGATGATATATGGTGAAGAACCCCCGAGGTGCTCACCCGAAGTGCAAATAGACATCATCCCCATCGAAAGATGGTTCAGGGAAGAATGGTTCACTTATATTAGAGTGTTTGGGAGCACTGTACCTCCACATGTCCTACCTCTGTATGTCCCCGACAAGCTTTTGGCTAGGGAAATCGCCTATCAGACTTGCTCAGAAGGTGGCCTGACCAAAGAGCTTAAAGACAAGAAGAAGGCCATATGGCCTCAATTTCCTGTAGCTTGTGGGGCCTTCTCATTGTTCAATGTAGGACACGCTTTCGCGGAAGTGGAGAATATGACGTCTCTACAGTTATTTAAATTCCCCGCTCGACCTTTTGACCTAAATAATGTTGCCCATGATTTCACTATAAGTGTCAGAATAAAAGTGTTCATTGGAAAGAAAGATTTATTTGATGATTTGTTTCAAAGTAAAAGTTCACTCCAGGAAGTTTTGCGAGAAGCTCGGTCGAGGTTATCCCCAGATGACCTCCAAAGATATTTGTTATACAGAGAAAGAAGGCTAGCCAGTGTTCCTCTAGAAAAGCTGCGACTGCCCGCCAGAGAACCGACTCCCAGCGTCAGCCTCAGTGGAAACTCCAGTACTTCCAAATCCAAATCTGATGCTGCCCAAGGAACGCCTGAACGTTCTAAAAAGTCTGCAAGCGACCAAGGAAAAAGTGAAGAAACAGCTAAAGATACAGCTCAGTCAAGTGCAATGTCGCAACAGCAAGTTATCGCCTCCCCACCAAGAGATGTCCCTCCTCCCGTCATTAAATCGCCACTCATCACAAAAGAGCCCGACAAAGAATGGGAAAACTTCAATGAGCTAATCAGCCTTGAAGGGAAAGTCCCAAGAACACCTATGAGAAATGCACAGGTAACACAGGAAATGGTTTCGACCATGGTCGGTAGTGTCTCAGAAACGGAGCACAGTCATATCGCTCCGCCTTCTGAGCTTCTACTTAGTGTAGAGGAAATTCCCCCACTGGATGTATTCTATAGTCCCCAACATAAAGCAGTGGTGAGGAGACAAAGAAAGAAGAGAAAGCTAGAGAATACACTGTCATAGGACGCTGAACATTTAGACGTCTTATGGAAAGACCCTAACAACAACCCGACAGAAAATCTCACGAAGTTGTCTCAGATCGTAGGAGCATACGCTTCTGCGACTATCGACAAGGCGTCAGAAGTTCAGCAACTGTTGAGGGAACAAGAAAACCAAATACAGCTACTACAACAATAGCTACAACAAGCCAATGCTAGTATTGAAGAGTCCAAACAACTCGAGAAACTACAAGAGGACTTTCAGCAGGTGTAGATAAGCTATCAAAGAAGCCTAGACGAAAAAGGAAAGCAGTTGCAAGCTTTACAAGAAATACACAAGGACGAGCCCAAGCTTGCCGAATGTGTTTCAGAGTCTACTGGCTTAAATGAGCAACTTCTGCAGCAACATGAAGAGTTGGGACGTAAAATATCGCAGTGGAGTCACTATTGCGAGCTAAGCGATAAACTCACCAATCAAGTGACAGACTTGCGAAGTGACTACGACCAGGTTGACAGACGAGTGACAGAGTATCTAGCTTGGCAAGATGGAGAGGAAGGGAAGAGAGCAAATGCACCTAGAATAAACGAAAGCCATAAGGAATTTCTCTTTAACAAATGGGACGATCAAATCAAGCAGGCAGAACAGGCGGCAGAGACAGCGGCGACACACGCAAGCGTTCTTATCAACTGTGTAAATGAAAATTTACATAGAGCCAACTTAATCACAGAAACCACCCCGGGATACCTACCAAACAAGTCACGAATACAGGCAGAATGGAAACAGAAGGCGCAGGAAAATGGAAAAGAAATCCAGGCATTGAACAGGTTGAATTGGGAGTGTTACTGAGCATACTTAGTCAAGCCACACAGTCAATGGATGACTGTGAAATGCATCATAAACTCAGCTGAGAAAGTAGTGCCAGCTCTCATAGATTCTGTTTTCGCAGCCCAGCTCGGCGCAGAATTCGGCCAACCGACTCTTCTCAAATCCATGTTGAACACTTGCAGTTTTAAGGACCAAATTCAGAAGTAGCTTATTTTTAGTAGTTTGTTGTTTCTTTTTGTTTAGATTAGAAAAACGATGGTCATTTGAGAACCGTATCCTAAAATTTTTGTAAAAACATTATTATTAGAATTAAGAAGTAGTATTTTAACCCTTCTCATGCATTTAGAGAAGGGTCCAGAGATTTGTCAAAAACTTATCCTCAGAACATGCAATTCTGCACCCTCAAAGGAGGTTTTGATGAATGGATGGATCGAGATTTATTTTTACTTGCATTTTCATATCTGCTACTGATGTTTCACTTTTGTACTCTTGGTAGATTTTAGAACAAGTAGAGATAGATCATTTTTGCTTGAAGCTTATGGGTAGAATTAGTCATAAATGGTACTTTTATCTCTTGCAATTCCTTATATTCTTTAAGTGATTTACAGTTTCAGTTGTTTATATGTTATTGCATGAATGTATGGGTTATCATTTGGCACTTTTGTACGGTGGAGTCATATTGTTTATGTTTGACATATGAATAGCTTATTATGCGGTATGTTGTTCACAACTGTTTTGCCTAACTTCTTATGCAAAGTGGTTTATCTTTAGTGATTTCTATTCTTATAATAGCTTAATGATATTTATTACCAGTTATTGTTCGAAATCTTTTTAGATCACATAATGGAAGATATACAATCTCGGGTTAGAATAGCTTTGATGTGTTGTTTCTCACTAGATTACAATAGCATAGATTAAAGTTAAAGAATCTGAATTAGATTAGCTTTAAAATACTCTTAGATCAGCATAGTTCAACTCTACACACACACACACACACACACCCAAGATCAGGAAACTGGTCCCGTTATCCCCAGTCGGACCCGCTATACCAAACGGATAAGGAGCTGCCAACCAAGGTTCGGACCGGGTGGGTATCCCCCTTGTTGTCAACCCGATTTTCGGGGCTTCAACAACCGTATATGTAGGATTTCTATCCATCATTAATTCATAACTACAGCAATTGTGCTCATCATGACCCACCGATTGATAGAATTTCCAGAAGAGTTGTTATGGTGTCTGTATGAATTTCTACAGCAAATGGAAATTGTTTGTCACATGTTTTCCAGCTACTTGACAGATAGCACACCATAGTGCGGGCCTTGTACTTGGCCCTGCTGGAGCTTCCGACCTTAGAGGTATTGGTCCCCCTGCTGCAACATAATTTGCAAAAAATGAACAGTGATCTTTGTCATGCCCCTGGCTTTGGTACTTCAGGCACCAAACTTCTTCGCGCACCTCAGGCCGAGTTGTTCTATCTTTCTTCAGACTCTGCATTTCTAGGCAAAGGTTCTACAAATACACATGAATCCAATGAACCCCCAGATTAGCATCTTGCATCGGTGTCTCCTGAAATCTCATCGCAATTTCCAGGGCTTCCGCCTGGGTCCAAATCTTTTGATGTGATAGTGCAACCCTTAGATGAGGCAGGAGTGAAGTCACAAACCATTTGTGGTGCTTCCCCTCAGTTAAATTCATGTTAGCTTCACGAATTGAATACTTCAATCTCTAACCCAGATCCCAGGGTGTCTCACCAAGCTTCATCATGATCTCTTTGAATCCCATAATTTATTGCACTTCAAACTTTTGTCTACTGAATTCCTTATTCAGCGTAATTTGGATATATGCCAACACAAACTTTGGGTTATCATTGCAGTACTTAATGTACCACATTAGTGCACGATCTTGCAAAGCACTAACCAACATTACTTTCTTCATTTGATCATCTGTGATACCCTGAGCTTTCCATGCAGCCTTCCCGATGAACCAAAACTGGTCTGGATCATCATTTCCCATGCCCTTGAACACAGGTAGCTTTACTGAGTTTTCCATATTGAACGGTGGTGGAGGTAGCAGTGGTGTAGGTAAAGGTGTATGCGGCGAAGGTGAAGATGGTGGTAGTGTGGGTGGATGGGGTATTCACGGGAACCCTTGCTTTGTCAACTAAACATTGCTCTATGGAGATTCTTGTGTTGCTTCCTCGTCGTCACTCAGAGCAGGTTCAATTAGCGGGCTTATTCAGGGCCTTTTTTCCCTTTGTTCCTGAATATCCTTCCACTTCACGTAGCCCCAAACATCAAGGTAGATGCATAACCCACTTTTCAAACAAGAGCATATTAATCTAGGTATTTAACAATTTTAAATACTTACCTCGCAACCCCTTGAAGAAGCGGCACTCTGCTTTGCTGTAAGTGACTGAGGTATCGACTGCAAACTCTGTCACGAACCCTCCTATGATATGATCAATCCAATGATCGATAGCATGTGCAATCTTATCTTCAGAGGCTTCTTATCTCCGCACTAACTACAGGGTCCAGACTATTGGACTGTCAAGCCTCCACCTTCCTTGGTCATCTGCTAATTTCACGATCCACTCGTACAACTCGATCGGGAAGGAACAGAAGAATATCTCATGTATCTCTGTGTACAGGTATCTGTCCAACCACTGTTCTTTCGTCAATTATGGATTCATGTTCTCTTGTGTCATGAATTTGTGGATTTTTATATCCAACTAGTCTTCAATCTCCTTCTTAGTTGGATTCCAGTGATGCAACATCACACATCTCGTTATGCAAATCTCGGTCCCAGAAACATAACCATTTGTTAGCTTGATGGACCCTGACCCTGGTTCAGTGTTAATTAGCCAAGCCAATCCCTACACTACTGGCCCTTTCAACATCAATCCACGGAGCACGGACTGAAGTCTCACCCGAAGCAGTATGGGGGGATGCAGGAACCAAGTTTCCACACCCTGAGATATTTGTGATGTCGTCTTATACCCTGACCCTTCTTTCACGCAGACCGATAGCCCCTTTAGGGCTTATCAATTCACTTCTCTTATTCGGCTTCGAGACCTTAGCGAAGGTCTGCGATTGTCCTTCGCGTACCCTAAATAGGAAATTCAGATGCTTACGCGCCTCTATAATTACCCTTACTCCTGTGTCTACCCAGATTATCATAAGTATTGGATAACTTCAACATGCATTATGATTATCTTCACGCAAACAAATATTATTACTTGCATTCATATGACAAGTAAAGCACATATATTCGTGCATCAATACAACATTAAATCATAAACCCAATATTCAACATAACATAACCGCATACATTATAATAGAAGTAAAATAGCTCATACACCATATATCTCTAGAATAATTCTCTTTATTGATGGTTCATATCTTTAGTATAGACTCTAACTTCCCTGTGCACATAGCTGCAGGGGTCCGCGCACTCAACTGCGGACTTCTACCCTAGGCCTTTGCACACACAGCTACAGAGCCTCTGTCCTATGCTAAGACTCTTCGCTCTTAGCTCTCACAAACCCATTACATCGATCAATTGCCAAAAACTTACTAAGAATTTCTTAGACTCTTCTAAGACTCTCCCTTTTTATACATTCCCATGGTCCGCAGACCAAGGGTGGATCTTATCAAGCTGACACAAGTTACTGAAGCTAAGGGCAGAAACCCCTTTTGACTCTTTACATCTTTGCGCTCTGTGACCACAAAATGTGGAAACTTTACATTCTTTATACAAAACTTGGGCCTTTAGCCCCAACATTTTTTATGTGTTTTTTTTGGGCCTAATAATCCCATGACTGGTTCTGGTAGGATTGCGGTAAATCGTGGTTGCGTATGTGATTTTTTTGGGCCTAGCAATCCCTTGACCGGTTTTGGTGGGATTGCGTTAAATCTTGGTTGTTTATAGGCTTATTTTGGTCCTAGGAATCCTTTGACCAGTTTTGGTGGGATTGTGATAAAGCCTGAGGGTGGAGGTGATTTAAGCTCTGAAAGCCCTAGTTGTTTTTGTCTTGAGTCTCACATTCATGCTTGGAATATGGCATGGGGTGATTGGCTGAAAGAAAGATTTGGTTCAACCTAATCTATGGTTAGGTGGTACATGGAAGTCCATGACTTGGTTGGCTTTTGTATATGTTAATAAGAGTTATATTCCTCTTGTATTTTATGATTAATTGTACTTGTTATTATGTGGCTTTGATGGCTTTTCTATCATGGTTATTATTATAGTTATATGTTGGTTATAAGCATGGTTTCATAACAGGTTCTAGTTATGACTCTTGATATGTTTGACTTGTTAATGAATGGTTAATAAATGAATGAGCTAATAAATATTATTGCAGCTATTGTGAGGGGGCATTAGACCTTCTTAATGATTTCTAGATAAGTATCAACCCCCTATGTTTAGATATGCATTCATGACCTAGATTACATGTTCTCAATATGTTTTACAAAATGGTTTTTATGGTTAGGTCTGGTTAGGTCTGGTTAGGTCAAGTATTTGATCGAATTTTGTATGAATAGATTTTTCTTGATGATAATTATTATTCTAGAAAGTCTCATTGAGTTTTAGGCAGTGGCCTTAAGGCTGACCTGGAATTTAGGCTCAGAATCAGGCATTGTGTGCTCCTAATTGGAAAATTTTGGTTGCAACTATATGGATACAAGAATGTGCATGCTTTTTTAGGCTTCCAACCACATGGAGGCCTTGCCGTGGGTGTGGTTGAGGGCCCAGGGCAGAGAAGGAGGGTTCCACCTCAGGGTTTGACCACCTGCGATGGTTTCTCAACCTATGAGTGTGTTGTAGCTCCCGTAGGATGTTGTGAAATCTGATTTTGTCATCAACAGTTGGCCCCACTTCCTTCATGGGACCTAGGGAGTTAGGTCATTCCATAATAGCCCTTATCTCATGTTTACCCTGGCAGTCCAGTTAAAGTGGGTAAATTTCAGAGGGGTGGTTATAGATTGGTATTAGACCATGGTTCAATACTTGGAGTGGATGGGCGGAATGTGTGTGTCATGCATGCATGTCAATGTCTATGTGGTTGTTACGCATGCATTGTCATGGTTATGGTTGTCATGCATGAGGCCATGGTATGTAGTTGGTGTTATCATGCATCATGTGGGTATATTGATATGATTATGTATATGTACATGTATCGGGCTAATCTAGACTAATTTTGCAGACAAGATATCCTCCCCCGAACGTCATTAAGGTATGTTGGCTATGTCTGTATCTGGTTTATCTGACATGGTATATTTGTAGGAAGAAGAGGATCAGATATGGCTAGAAAAATGATGGTTTACAGTTCATGAGACTCTCCTTATAGATAAGATGAGCAACCAAGAGAGGGGTACTCTTCGGAAATAGCAGATACATTGAGAAGTTTAAAGGTAGAGATCATAAGTTACAAAGCAGATAATGACAATATCATTCAGCCACAAGAAAGATTTTCCAAGGCATAGAAGATACAAGAAGAGGTCAATGCAGTTATGCTTCAGATTTTGTCTGACTTGTAGAGACAAGGGCATCCACGGATTAGTTATGGACAAGAGGACAGGACTAGTAGGCATATAGAAGCAGGTCTCATGGTGGGCACAGGTTGTACTGAGATGACACGATAAGAGATGGAAGCTTCTTGGATGTACCTGTTAGGAGAGGTAATGGATATGGGTTCTACTCCAGTTTTGGTTCAGATAGGTATCATGGTCATCATCATTATCATCCTTACAGGAGGAGTGAAAGGAGATATTTTTTGGATGAGTTCAAGAAAGCCAAGCCACTTACATTTTATGGAGAGATGAAGAAACCGGAAGATGAAAGGCATGGTTTCCTGGAATGAAGAAGTTCTTTGAGTTGCATGATTACACAACGAACATGAAATCCATGACAGTTATTTTCAGTATCAAAGGTAAAGTAGACATCTGGTGGGAAGATTTGAAGCATGTCAAATACATCAAGATAGAGGATTTGAGTTGGCAAGAATTCAAGTGATTCTTCAGGAAGAAGTACTTTTCAGAGAGGTAATATGATAGTAAGGCCATGGATTACTATGAGTTGAAGATGGGATCGATGACATATGAGGAGTAAATGACTAAGTTCCTGGAGTTATTGAGGTATGAGTCATATCTTAAGGATGAGAAAACCAAAGTTCGGAGATTTATCAGTGGATTTCCATTAGCATTTAAGGATCGGATTGATTATGATGAGTGTCTTTCATTAGAGGAATTCATTGGGAAGTTGAAGCATTGTTATGAGAAATCAAAGAGTAAGACCAAGTCTAAGCAAGGTTAGAAAGGGAATGACAAGACTAAAGGAAAGTAGCCACCAAAGCAAACAAGACTTTAGGATGCAGGTGAGAAAGAGAATGTTGCTCCATAGAAGAAGTTTAATGCAATAGAGAAGGGACATGGACCTCAACCTAGAGAGCATCAAAATAGAGGTGATTATAGGAGATCGTTGCAATGTTGGATATGTGGCAAGAATCATCTCAAGAAGGATTGTTCATCGTATCATGGTGGTAGGTCTCATATCTACAATGCTCAAGAGGAGTAGACAATTGAGCATGTTGGACAGAGCATTCCTCGAATCTATGCAGCATTTGATAACAACCAAGAGGATCACCAGGCATCCATTATTCATATGGAAGGTAAGATTTTTGATCAAGTTGTTCCTATTTTGATTGACCCTGGATCTAATTATAGCTATGTTAATCCTAACCTGGTGGATAAGTGTGGTTTGAGAAATAAGTGCAAGCAGAGTCTTGGTTGGTACATTTGGATGCAGGTACTAAGAAAAGAGTTTATCCTTGGGTAAGAGTTTGTGCATTTGACTTGAATAGTATGCCTACATCAGTGCATCTGAATGTGATTTTGTTGGGATCATACAGTATGCTTCTGGGTATGGATTGGTTGTATCTTCACAAGACTAAGGTGAATTTTTATGAGAAGGCTATTGAGTGCATCAATGACAATAGAGAACAGAGAATCTTGCAGGGTAAGAAGAAGCCGACATTAGTTAGAATGGTTATAGCTATGCAGGAAAAGTGCATTAGCAGGAAAGGGTATGTGTCATTTGCAGTGCATGTTTCCAGTGATAAAGGTAAGGATGTTGAGGATGTAGAAGTCTTGAAGAGGTATTTAGTTTTGCAGTAGTTTCAGGATGTATTTTCTAGCAGATATTTCAAAGTTCCCGCCTCAAAGGGAAGTGGAATTTTCTATTGGGTTGGTATCAGGAGCAGCACCAACATCAGGGAAAATTTTAAGAAACCCCCAAATTTATATGTATAATAAATGGGTGAAACCCCATAGTATATAGAAAAATGTATAGGCTATTTTTTCATTGATATAATATACATATATAATTGTTTGGCAAATCTTTCACTTAATTATAAAATTTTGTTAAATCTTGGCAAATTTTTCACTAGGCTATATGGTATTGCAAATTCTTGTCTAATCTTCAAAAGAAATAGAAAACATTGTAAAATATTGGTGATTCCTTGATAATGTATAAAAATATATATAATGATAAGAAAACTATTTAGTTAAGTTATAATATACTAATTTTCCATGTTTTGGAAAAGAAAAATCACTAGTGTTTCTCTAGGTTCTTATCACATCCCAAGAGGAAACTAGTTGGAAAGGCACCCCCAAAGGTTGTGATGTTGAACTAAAGAAATTATTTTTCTCAAACTTATTGATGCATCTAGATAACTCAATCATATTTAACATAATTCATATTATGTAGGCTGCACATGAAAATAGGTCTATGAATAGCTATTTCAAAATCATGTATATTTACATCAAACTATTTTGTTTTCTCATACATCGCTTTTCTAAAAGGTAGATATTTCTCCAATTCATCAAGTTCAAATAAACCAACAACTTTAAAATTTGGTGTTTCCTTGTCATATATAGGTTTTTCACCTAATTTTTGAATCATAACTATTATAGTAATTGTTTCACTTTATTCTGCAGCTGAAAACTCTAATAATGTTGAATTGGTAAACAATTATTTGAAATCGCACAAAATGAAAAATGAAAATGAAAGGGAGATAAATATGTATCGAAACTTAATTTCCTACACGATGAAAAAAGAAAGAAGCTAATAACACAAACTCATTAAAAGACTACAGTTGGTGAGTTAAAAAATATAACACAAATATAAACAATAGTCTCTACATGTTCATTACTTCGAAAAATATGTCAAAAAACAATCATCATCAAGGGATTTTTCACTTCAATAATGGTAGTGCACTAAACAATCTATCATTCTCATCTAATAACATGTGATGTTTTTTTTCGTATTGAATCAAAGTATAATTGCATTAGATGAATGTCAGTGTCATGATAATAGGACTCCTATGATAAACACATAGGATCCTAGTGCATAGAGCATTTTTCTCTTCAATTAAATACGCAAATCTCATTTTCCTTTCTTAACAAATAATAAGTATTTTCTAAGAAAATATAAAATAAATATAGTAGATTTTAAAAGGCGGAGATTCTTTTGTGACACCACAAAGTGAAAGGGAAAAAAAAAAATCTTTAATTAATCAAATATATAAAGAAAATAATTTATCTTTTATCGCTCAAATTTCTTGTAATATCTACACTATTCTTTATATGATTTAAAAAATATTCTCCATTCCTTGGAACCCATTTTATTCTTTCATGGTTAACTCCTTTCTGTTATCTTTATATTCTCTTTTCATTACTAAACTCACTTTATATTTTATTTCTTTCTTTTTGCTTGATGATGGGTGGAGTGTCCACTCAAATATTGGGCAATTCAAATATTGACACACAGTTTATTCCAAAAAAAATATCAACAATGGTTGAAAATGTTGATGATGAAGTGGCCTATGGTAGAAAACCTTGTGAAAAGGATAAAGATGATAGTATTCTTGTCAATGGGTTGATTAAGGGATCATGCGAGTTTCCACGAGACATCAACTAATCAAGTAACGTCAGGAATGCTAAAGGAAACTATCCAAGTATGAAAATTAATCATTCCAACATATATGACTTGAAATGATTGGAGTAAGGATTCATTTAGCCATACTTTATATATTCATTTATTTGCTTATGATGCAGTTCAAGTATGATAATGATACCTAGGTGGCATATAATGAAGGAAGAAGCTTTTCGTATGGCAAGATTGTTATAATCCTTTTGATTCAACCATGAATTAGTATCTCATGATTGAGTCACATGACAATGAGTGAATGGGTAACATAATCATGTTATGAATTTGTATAACACATGAAAGTGAATGCCAATAGAGCTAATGTGTGAGACCATATTGTAGATGGATATGGAAGGATGTAATATTGCACAAGTGTCCAATTGCCTCCCTACTTATATTGGTGTTGTAGACTTTAACCTTCTTGAAAATAGTGAGGAGAACCTATAAAGGAGAGAGTTCCTAAGGTAATATAGAGTAGAGAAGAGAAGTTCCTTGTAGTATTCCTAAGGTATAGATGGGAGGTGACTAGATGATGTGTTGAGGTGTTGGCTAGACCTTCCAACTAATGATGGTGGAATACATGGTATAGAAATGTAGTATTTTGATATCAAGTGACAAAGATAGATTGAGTACATGTGATTATGAGTATTGGCACATTGGTTTATTGGAATAAATATTTATTTTCATCTTGTAATGTTAGGTATTTTAAGTAACCCTTGTACATTGAATGATAGTTCCATTTCATTGAGTATGATCAGCAACTAAAAATGACTAAATCATTAGTTTGTTAATATTAGTGTGAGAAAACCTCATGGATGGTAGTAAATATTGAAAGAAAGGATTATATGCATAGATACTCACTTTTATTTGGTTGATTGAAAAGTTTAGGTTGTAGGTAGAATGGTCTCAAATATGAAAGTGAGTGTAATTTTGTAAGAAAGATTAGGTGCTACAATACAACGGAGCCAAAAACTATGAGAAGGAATCTCATACTTATGAAATATGATATTCTTTATGAATTAGACTTGGCATTTATAAGTTGTATTATTATTAATATATCTATGGTAATTGTATGTGTATGATACATGGTACATGATGGATATTGAATATGGAAACCCTCGAAGAAAGGCCATTTTTAGGAAAAAGGAACCCAATGATTGCCACACGTTATATACTACTAGTGGATGTCTAGTAATAAGTTAGTGCTCTCCTTACACGAGAAATCCATTACAAGATGAATCACCTAAGGGATTGTTTAGTAGAGAATGGGACACCTAAGCCTAGAGGGTGAGTGTATCAAGGAGGAGGAAACTTAAAATTTCGTGTGGGATGGTGGCTAGAATCTTGTGGATGAGTTAGAAAGGATAATGAAATTAATCATTTCCTATGGAAGCTAGTATATGGGATATATTTATATCCATAGAGATAGGTATTAAATAAAAAATACATACATATATTTGAATTTATACTTACATAATGGAATTGAGAAATATTGTGCATAAGATAAATGTTTCTTGATAATTGTTATAATATGTATGCTTACTTGATTACTAATGTAGGCATATGTTGGAATGTTGAAGTTTGGTGGTATACCAAGATAGTGAATAGGATGGCACTGCAAATACAACTGAAGAATGAGGAAAATAAGTGTTTTTAATGAGAAGATAATATTTATGATTGTGTTATTTGAAGGGGGATATGATAGAATGTCCTAGTATTGAATCCCATTGATTGACTATACTTAATTATGATAAAATGTTCAATTTTGTTTAGCATGTATATTTTAATTACCATGCTTTATTTACACAATGAGGAATAAATTTTATGGTACATTGAATAATGTAAGTATTATCTTTCTTGAATTTAATAAAAATAATAGAGCTACTGGAGATAGGAGCACATAAAAAAGGGGTTATGGTAGCAGGAGATGGGAAAGGTGAGAGAGTACTAGTGGGTTCTACATGCTGAATAATCCTTAGTTTTCCATTTTTCTAAACTTTATTTTGTTTCCTTCATCACCATGTTCCTTACTAAAAATATAGAAACCTTAACTACCAATCATGGAACACATGTGGTGGTTGTGGAGATGTACACCTTCCACAATTACGTAATCAAGGCGATAAGTACCTTCATTATGGGAATTGTGAGAGGAGTGGTCAAACCTAGATTTTCTCACATTTTCTTTGAAAAAAAACATGTCCCCACAATAAGAGGGAAAATGAGGTCTCATGGGGTGTTGGGGATGAGGTGATTTTTTTATTCATTCATTCATCATTATACCCCCTCCCCCACATGTGGTTGATGGGGAGGGAACAAAATCACGATTAGATGTAGGAAATTGACTGTAGAGAGGCAATTATTCATGTAGTCTTAGGGGCATGTATGTGAATAGGTGTAGGGAAGAAGGACTAATTAATTATTGGTCAGTATTGGACTAAGACAAGCAATATAGTACAATACAATGATCACCTAAATGATATAAATAATTTTGGTTCTAAGGTCAATCGTGGAGGACATTTCACATTCACATGAATGGTGTGTGAACATTATGAACTCATGCAAAGAATATTGAAGAGATATGCATGGGGCTAGACACAATAAAGGAAAATCATATGGAAGAGAAGTAAGTTATAACAGAGAAAGAAATAGAGGGAGAGGTAAATTCATTATCTCTTGGTTGATGCTAACATCCATGAAGGTAGTTTTAGAGATATTGATTCATAATAGGAGGTCGATCAAGGAATGATAAAGACAATTTTAAATTCATGTGATGAGAACTACAAAATTATGTATAGATTATGAAAATAGATAAGGAAGATATTCAAATGGTTAGAAGCTAATTCCTTGGAAAAGAAGTGAATTCTAGAGAGGGAGAACAATGAGAGATTCAGAAATTGGGTTGGAAAGCGATCCAGGAAAGATATCAAGCTATGTGATGGAGAAGCCATGAATAGAATATAAGGAGGAAAGCATAGTGTGGTTTGAACGACCAAGCAAGGAAGCCTTTAAAACTTGAAAAAGGTTAAGAACTAAGTAAATGTTGTTGGAGTCAATGGATAGTATCTAGACCCTCTATGCACACATAGAGGGAGAGCTTAGAGACTTTTGAGGGAATATTTAGTAGATAAGAAAGGTATTCTCCTTTTTCTATGTAAGGAAAGAAATGTGTCACCAAAATAGTTGTGTTGTTCCAAGAAAAAAATTAGTGGTGAGACAATGGGATAGGTAATAGTTTATCCTAAGATAGAATGATTTCCATTAAAATGTTCTAATTTTCCTTAGTGGTATAATAGCCTCAATTGGGGTGGCCTAGTATAAAAAGAATAAGCGCAATAGAGTGTATAGTTGGGTGGAACATTTATCTACCTAAGTTAATGTTCGCCTTCAAATTTCAAATAGATAAGTTTATCCTCTAGTTTGTTTATTAAATTGATTAATACAATGCACTTTGTTGGAGTATTTTAGTTCTTTAATGTTGAATGTTGAATATTGCTATAGGTTTACTATTTCTTCATAACGGGAAATCAATGTTATATGTGTCAATGTAAATCTTGTAAATGGAATTTTATATGATGGAACAAATTTTTTACTAAGTATCATTATCTCTATTTATTTTTGGATGTGAGTGTGACAATAAACATCCATAACATTATAGCTTGTGATGAACATGTTATGTGAATCGATATTATGGTTATAGGATACCATTAGGGAATAACAAATTATGGATGGAACATATGCTTTCCTTACTAATGTGTTAGGGTCCAACCCTAACCCCCTTATTTATGTAATAGGATCAATTTATAGTTATAGTTAAGTAAAGAGTCAATAAAGTCCATATTAATAATTGTAAGTGGTTGACCCGCATTTAAAGAAGGGACCACAATTAGTTGCAAATGGGCCATGGTATTAGATAGATGGTATTAATAAGAACCATGGTATTGACCCATGTATTGCATGTATGAATCCTATATAAAGGATAGAGACTCCCCTCAAGGAGCATCATGTCTTATTTTGTAATTGAGCCCAGCTCTATTGGAGGCTGCCCCCTTGAAGAGGCAAGTGAACATTTATTTCCTTTCTGAATGATAAAATACTTGTTGTTATTTCTTATTGTTCTGTGTTCTGGGTATATTTCTTCGCATATTTGGTATTCTGGTATCTTCTTGCAGGTCAAGAGTATAACAAGTGGAATCAGAGCACTTTCCAGGATCGGTGGGATCTCCATTTTTAGCAAAAAAAAAAAATGGCTAGAGACGTGTTCTGACGTCTTTAAACCACGAGATATGTCATTGAGTGCATAAACCTGCAGATTTGGGGAGGCATGCACGCAGGAAATACAAGAGGTGGTCATGCTTGTTGGACTCCCTTGTAACCCCTGTGGGTACCCCTTCAAGTAGTAGCGCATTAGACAGAACCGTGCACAAACTATATCTATAGCCCCTAGGCTCTCTTGAAACCTCTCCATAGATAAACCGTCAGTCGTCTTGATGCTTCAGTACACCGAGAATAGCACTCGGGGAGATTATTCGAGCGTACGATAGGGTAGTATGGTTGTACATCTAAGGGTATGGTTGATCCTCCTGGGTTAGTGCCCTAAAAGATTGGGCCGAGTACTACTGTTATACCCTTATGTATATTGCGATCTGTAGCACCTGACACTCCTTGAGACCATAGTTCCCTTGTCTCTCTCTAGATCACGCATCATCTTTGCCAGATCATATCTAGCAGGTGGGGTTCTGTCACAGCCGCAAAAATCAGTTCCGCCATTCAAATCTCTCAGATCCACCATTCAGATCTATCAAATCCGCCAATCAGATTTATCAAATCCGTCATTCAAATCTAGCCATTGGGTTCTATAGCAGTCGCCGCAATTAGATCCACCATTCAGATCTAGCAGCAGGGGTTCGATCACTACCACATTCCTACTCATACTCTGCAGTTGAGGGTAGCTGACAGATCAAACTATTTGTGTGGGCCCTTATACCTGGGTGTGATTCTCGCAGGACATTGGGCAGAATTGACTTTTCTAGGATTCGACTACTGCAATATTCCTAAGTGAGGAGTAAAAATCCTTTCAGAGTTAAAAAAAAATAAAAAAAGTCTGAGACTCTCCCGGGACACTTGTAGGAGACTTAGCCCATAAGAATCAGGTCGACGAGCTGAGCAAGGTGGTACCATTCACTTGTTAGCGTCAAAAATTTCAGGTGCTCCCAAATTTTAAGTGCACCGGATCAGTGCATGGTACAAACTAGAGCTCAAGCTATGGCCAATGAGAAGATTGACACCCTTGAACAAAATTTGGACATAGTACTATCGTCGCTCAAGACCTTAGCTGACACACTCACAAAGGGCAAGTCGGAGGAACACTCAGAGGCATATACTTTCAATGAAAACATTGAGGGCGAGTCTAGCCATTCTCTTCACCTCTTTGGCAACCACCAATAGTCCTAGATGTGACCACCCAAGTTGGACATGTATAAATTTGATGGTTGTCATCCAGCCACATAGCTAGCACAAATGGAGCAATATTTCACACTGAATCACATCAGAGATGATGCGACTCAACTTAGTGTGGGTAGAATGTACTTGGACAATGAAAGATGGCAATGGTGGCAGTGGCATCAACATTGCTATGGAAGGCCCATGAATTGGCAGACATTCTCAAAAGCTCTTACGGATCGCTTTGACCATGAATCTAATGTTTTGGGTCATCTCACTAAGCTCCAACAAACAGGAATAGTGAACGAATATATTACAAACTTTGAAGCCTTAGCCTTCTGCATAAGTGGTCTACACGATCAATTCTACTTGGAATGTTTTGTCAGTGGTCTCAAAGAAGACATACAAGCCCACATTCGACTACAACACCCAACCTCATGGTTGGATGCTTGCAAGATAGCTCGTGAAGTAAAATGTGTGTTAGCAGTCCAATCACCCAAATTTCATAGCCAAGGGTCACCCCACCCAGGCTCAAAGAACTACCCAAACACTCAAGGTTCAAAAGGTGTCACGAGCAGAAATGGCGGAAAGAAGAAAGCAAGGATTGTGTTACTACTGTGATGAGAAATACTCCCCTGGGCATAAATGCAAGGAGCCCAAATTCTTTCAAATTGATGCTACTGATCATAGTTCATCAGAGGAAGCCCCACCACTTGAGGAACAAGAGGAGGAATATGAGGACAACCAGCTGGACAATGTACCTGAAGAACCAGTTATCTCGCTTCATGCCTTGGCAGGGATTTCTTCTCCCCAAGCTATCAAAATCATAGGTTTTATTAAGCTGTTTGGTTGTGTTATATTCTTTCCACGACTAACCTACATAGTGAACCGGGGGGTTAGAGGGGGGGCAGAACCCCCCCTTCGTTGCGCCGATTGCACAGCGGGGGGGTCACAGGGGGGGGCGGCAGCCCCCCC
>APFE030214108.1:73518-90197 GCA_000404065.3 Pinus taeda | reverse complement strand
ATAGAGTTAGTTTAAAGAATCTGAATTAGATTAGCTTTAAAATACTCTTAGATCAGCATAGTTCAACTCTACACACACACACACACCCAAGATCGGGAAACTAGTCCCGTTATCCCCAGTCGGACCCCCTATACCAAACGGATAAGGAGCTGCCAACCAAGGTCCGGACCGAGTGGGTATCCCCCTTGTTGTCGACCCGATTTTCGGGGCTTCAACAGACTAGTAGCTTTGAATAGACACTAGTTTTTCTAGAAACACTTAGGGCTCCTCCTCTAGCTTCATATTAGGGTTCCTTAGATCGATGGCTAGGGCTTCTCTTCAACTATGGCTAGATCTCCTTCATGACTGAGGTTAGGGCTCTCTTAGATGACTCTTTCCACTACGTTCTCCTTTATAGAAGACAAACCCAAACAAGTGGAGAGAGATCATGAGTTGATGTGTGCCTTAGATGACTCGAGGCCTCCTCTATTTAAATGCAACATTGAGGTTGAGTTAGGGGTAATTTTCTTGTAGACTGACCTTGAAAAATTGTCAATAATACAAATAAATTCATATCTCGATAAATACATGTCGGAATCTGATGATCTTTAGATCAATCATACACCTTTCGGAGAGACAAATCCAAGAAAAAATATCATCTCCATAATAAGGTGACCCAAATGGAGTTTGGCCCTAGTTTCCAATTTTAACACTCCCTCTCAGCTAGGGAGAACTCCACTTGCTAATCCATCTCTCATTCGGTACTATCTTTGCCATCAATGCACTCCTCTGCACTACTCTGCTCTTCTCTGCTCTATTGAAATATGAATAAGAAGCAATGATCGAGAATGTATCATTCCATTCTCTACTAACCCGAAGTCAGTCCCATATAAAGACAGTGTCTCATACCACTCTTTCTGACCCAAAGTCAGCCTGAAATAAAAGAGTGTCTCATACCACTATTACTAACCCGAAGTCCGTTCCAATTGATCATAGATCAATATAGGTCATCCTAGCATAGGGAGTATGGTAGTACACGATGCATCCATCGATAGTACTGTGGTCCCTATCCTCATTTCCCTACTCAATGGCCAGATGAGAGGTACTTCCCATCAGTCCCAGACTGCATGGGTAGGATGTCTCAGCAGGAGAAGGATGAACCACTCATCTTGCCTACATGTCGCCATGGGGTATCACAGGGGAAGGCTAAACCACTCAACCTATACACAACAAATCTCTAGGGGAAGGCTAGACCACTCACCCTATGATTGTGTCTCAGCAAGAGAAGGATGAACCACTAATATACAAATCTAATATTTTATGACAACAATAGTAAAGCCTTGACCAGAGAAGTCAATGCTGGTCAAACAGGATAGGATATTTCTTTGAAGATCATTCATATGGCACCAACAGGATGCTCATTAAACTAAGCCAAACATGGTCAAACCTTGACCGAATACGTCTCCCAGAACGTTGTTTGCTTCTTGTTGCACTTGTTGTCATTGCTTCAAGAGTTAGGGCATCAACCTTCAGCCCTCATTCTCCACACAGTCAATAATGCATGTCTTCTTAGGTTACGGTTGATGAACACCAGTATTGCAGCAAGAATGTTGAAACTCCTGGGGCTACCAACTTTACTTTATCAACCCAGGTTTTGTACAAAATTGAAGGTGACAATGTTGTATACACAAGTAGATGCGATGGGTCCACTCTTTTTCACTATTGAGCTGGTGATAGACCACTATGGTTTCTCAAACCAGCCTTCTATTGATTCAGAAGGATTTTGATTACTAATGAAAAAAAGGGAATTTTGCACTAATTGGGAGAATTGAAATATTGTCTACTACAGTAAGGAAAGACTGAAATCAATGCTTTAAACACACCACTCATCTAACTAATTGCTAAGGGACCTTGCTTCAGAAGAATTCTAAGATAATATGTGTGTGATCCTAATTGTCCTAGGCATGCAATCTGAAATAACAAAACACTCTACTGTTGTGCATATGAATGAAAAAAATAACTCTTTTTTCCTTTTTGTCCTTTTTTGTGAAAATGTTAATGCTGAATCTTCTTGGTGATGTGGCAGGTAGGTTAGAGATAGTGATGGAAAGTTAGATGGCTTGGGAGGTAAGTAGGGGGTCTTTTCCTATCTTCCTAGATGTTTTTTCCACAAATTGACCTCAAAACAAGCCACTACAGGTCGTCCTACAAATGTCCTAATGCTCCTACAAGATCCCTTGTATTCCTACAGGATCCGGCCGAGAGAAATAGGGGTGACTTGGAAGGTGGTATAGGGCTTAGGGAAGGTGAACGATGGAATAAATAAGGCAAGGGAGTGGCTAGGACTTCCTTGGAGCTCAACCCAAAGTTTGTAGGATGGTTGGATTTGCTCAACAAACCTGGGAATTTGTTCTTATGGAATGATGAATTGGTTGAGGGACTTGGTATCTTTTGGTGATCATGGATGGACGAGGTTAGGCTGGGGTTGCTGGCATGAGGTCTTCCTGCATTATTGAAACTCCTGCAATACATACATTACTGGAATTTTTCCATAAATCATATCAAACGAGGAATATTTCTAATCAACTTAAGAAAACAAAATTTCATTATTTAGTTGCCTAATTCATGCATGGAAATACTTGCAAAATATTGTGAAACACCATGATATCTATTTCAAAGTTGAAGATATCAGAAATGACAATTGAAACCTATTCTTAAAAACTGAAAAGATGTTGGCCTAAGTAGCAGAAAACCCTAAATTCCATAAGAAATCAGAATTTTGTCTTTTTGGGGCTGAATAGGAGTTTTTCCTCAAACCATGGTCCCTAAAGGAAGGAATGAGGCCAAATCCACATGTTATCATTCTTTTTGATATTCCTTTATCTCTCTAAAGCTACTACTAAAGCAATGCACAAATGGAAGCAAACTAATCAAATTCACCACTACTTGCAATGAAACAATGCTAAAACCAATTCAACACTTGATCTATGAAATAACTTAAACATACAATTAGCAGAATAGGAGCCTTTGTTTCTAGGGTTGGTCCCTAACCCAATAGCTTTAGCCCTTAGAGTCAACTCATTCCTAGATCAAGGAAATGCTCATTCTCATTATCATATTAGAAATATTACATAACAATGTTTTTCCACAAAGTTTGAGCTCATGCGTAATGCTCTTACATAAAAAATCTGAATCCTAATGAGGCTTAAGGCCTCCTTATTTATAAACTAAAGTCTCCAGCAACTTCCTTAAATCTATGTTGGTTTGGCTCCCAAACTTAAGATGAACTAGCTCTTAACTGTCACTGGCTCGGCTGCCCATGATCTCCATGACTCGACCGCTTGCAACTTTGAGCTAGTGTGATTTGATTGAGGAATATTTGAATGAGTCAAGATTTAATGGGGAGGATCTATCTCCTATAATCTCTCCTCCTTGTCTCATTTGAGTTTCTGCCCTTAATTGGCCAAAATTTCCATGATTTTCTCTCAAGAACCTTCAATCAATGCACATTAGACCACTAGACATACATCTTACTTTTACTCATCTCATTAAGAAAAATATAATTAAAAAATGTAAGGAATTATGAGAAGATTTTATTTTAATAAGCTTGGAGGTGTATTAAGGCCCACATCGTTACCCAATGATGAGGCTCATCAATGGTGTACCAAGGTGAGACTCCACCACTGCCACAATGTGCAAGTTTGGTTTGATTACCCTTAATGCAACCCTTAGAACAACCTTTGTTGCTGGCTATGGCCTGCGACCTAGCCAAGCAACAAGTTAAGCCTACAGTCCTCCATCAAACAACTTACAAACACCATCAATGGAGTAATATCTAGCCTACAAGAACTTGCCTTGTTGTCAACACTTTCTAGCACCCAATCTGCATATGTATCTATCCCTACGTTGATCTGTTCTAAGCCTATAGGACAGATCTCATCAATGTACTGCCTCACCTTATTGTTGTTGCTCCCCCGCCTTTCAAATATTCCTTAACCCATTCGTAGGAACAACCTCTATCACTGCATTGTAACTCGAAATTCTCATGCTTATTTCAGGCTTCTTCTTACTGTGTTAGGGCTCGCTTTGCTGCAACTCGGGTCTCTCCTTTAGTTGTAGCTAGGGCTCCTTCTCTTGTTGCGGCTAGGGCTCCTTTTGATGTGTCCTAGGGCTCCTCCTCTAGCTGCACATTAGGGCTCCTTAGATCTACGGCTAGGGCTTCTCTTCAACTACGACTAGATCTCCTTCATGACTAAGGTTAGGACTCTCCTAGATGACAATTTCCACTACGTCCTCCTTGATAGAAGATAAACCCAAAAAAATGGAGAGAGATCATGAGATCATGTGTGCCTAAAATAACTTGAGGTATCCTCTATTTAAATGCAATATTGAGGTTGAGTTGGGGGTAATTTTCTTATTGGCCAACCTTAACAAATTGTCAATAATACAAATAAATTCATATCTCCATAAATACATGTCGGAATCTGTTAATCTTAGGTATGTTCTGTACTAATAGAAAATTTACTTCAATTTTCCATATTAGTTCAATATCAATTCCAGATTAGCAATCACATGTATCATGATAGTAAAATGCAGATAGAAAATAAACATAAATTGTAGAAGACAAGCCAAGACAAGAGGACACAAGATGTGGCACCAGCTAGGGACAAACCCCAATGTCAGGAAACCCTTGATCAATTCTTCTTATATGTTCTTCAATAGTTCACCAGAGAGAGAGAGTATATATACATCAGAAGTCAAAATTTTGACTTATCGAAATAAGAGTAGAGATCTTCTTAAAGAAAATGTCACATGAGGTAGTTGATCTAGACTCAGGTGAAGGCATCCTACTTCAACCGATCCTCCAAGGTGACTCCATCACCATGTTGCACCTCATTGTGATGCACCTCATCATCATGCTGCACCCGTCACTGTGTTGCACCCATTCACCAAGTTGCTCTTATCACTGAGTTGCACCGAATCACGGTTGTACCCATCACTGTGCACTATGCTACACCACTCCATCATTGTTGTACCCATCATTATGCACTATGTTGCACCACTCCATCATTGTTGTACCCATCATTGTGCACTATGTTGCATCATTCCATCATTGTGCACTATGATGCACCACTCCATCATTGTTGTACCCATCACTGTGCAATATGATGCACCATTCCATCACTATGCACTATGCTACACCACTCCATCACTGTTGTACCCATCAATGTGCACTATGTTGCACCATTCCCTCACTATGCACTATGTTTCACCACTCCATCACTATTTTACCTGTCTATGTGCACTATGTTGCACCATTCCATCACTGTGCATTGTGTTGCACCACTCCATCACTATTGTACCCATCACTATGCACTATGTTGCACCATTTACACTCACGAGCCTTATCTACTTGCTATGGCTTGTAGCATAGCAGAGTAGCTAGGCTATAATTGCATATCCCTTCAACTGGTCTTCAATGCAGTGATTACTTTCATTTTTTATTGTCGTTACCCCTTTCTCTATCCATCTAAATAAAAGTCTACAACATAAAACAATTTGTGCACTTGCATTTATGTCAACACAGTCCTATTCATATGTTGTCCAATCTTGCTGAACACACATCTTTCAGCACTCTACTTCATGTCATATGCTTGAAGCTAGACACTGTCCTTGTCCAAAATAATGTACAGATTAGGCATCATATGGCTCTCCTCTTTCCAGCTTATAGAAATCCTCTTCTTGCAGCAGATTATATCTCTTTGGTTAGGGCAGCATGGATCCCTTCTTTTGTTGCGGAATATGACCAACATTTAGAGTGCATTCGGACTATGACTAGGGCATACACAAAACTGTTGTGAGGTCTCTTTTAGACCAGCGTGTAGAATTCTCTTTAACTGCGTTAGGGTTTTCCTCCTTCATGATTGCATTAGGCCTTAAGGTCATCTCAGTAGGGAATTTAGGCAGCATCTTAGTATCTATATGATTAGGGTATGACATCATTTATGGTAGCGTACTTAAGCTTCTTATTGTTGTGTAGAAAGGTCCCATTTAGGATAGGGTAGAACCTTGTGTAGATCCACCATAAGATTTGTCCTCCATGTTATGCTTCTACCATATTAGGACAATGTAGAACCTTCTCTCCCTTGTCTGCATCTAGATCTAGGGCATGTCTTCTCCATGACATTGTAGAGCTAGGGCATCTTTTCTTAGGGCTACGTAGTCTCTTAGGATCTCTCCTCCCACCAAAACCCAAAGACAAGTGGAGAGGAAGAGATCACAAGAATAGTGTGTGTCCAAATGACTAGCAAGCCACCTCTTTTTATACTAAAACGTTGAGCACGAGTGGGGCCAATTTGGTTGTTGGTCGACCTTGACGAATTGTCCTATAACACAAATAAATTCATATCTCCATGAATACATGTCAGAATTGGATGATCTTTAGATCAATCCTACACTTCTCGACGAGAGGAATCCAATAAAAATATCATCTGCCATTAATAAGATGACCCATATGGAGTTTGGCCTAGTTACCAATTTTAACAAAATCAAATGATCTTTAGATCAAATCCTACACCTCTTGGAGAAAGGAATCCAAGAAAAATATCAGCTACCATAAATAAGGTGGCCCACATGGAGTTTGGCCCTAGTTTCCAATTTTAACATAGACCCTCATCTCCTAGATAGCCCTGAGATGATAAACATGGAAGCATTTACGTGCCTTCCACATTTTGTTTCCTCCCTCTTTTTTTCCTGCCTGGCTAAGCTCTCTTTAGACTTTGAAATCATGCAAGTTGCCCCTTGTCTCTCTGAATTTTTTCTTGTTAGTTTTTGTTTTGTCATTCTTAGTTTATTTTGTTTCTACCTACCTGAATATGCCACACAAGTCCACATTCCAAGCAGTTTTCCCCTTCCACCTCATCTCTGGAATCCATGTGCCCCAACTCGGCCCACTTAATTTACTTAAATTTTTAATGCTTAAATTAAGCTGGGAAATGAAACCAGGGTTACTACACCTTGCTAAGAAATATCTCCTAGTGATGGCCCCTTTACATAAACTAATTACAACACTCAATAACATTATTACTTTATTAATCACATATGCTTTTTATTACAAAGACAAGTAAAACCATGATAATAGACTAAAAAACAAAAAATAATTATGAAAAAATATGGTCTCACATAAAATAAAAAGTGATACCAAATACCATTAGATGTTCATATAAATTTCCAATTAATGCATAATATGAACATTGTGTATGTATTTCATAAAGCTAAAACCTCAAAGGTTATAAACAAGCATAATTAACAATATCTAAAATAAACAAGATGGCCATACCTCGCATAATAATTTTTGGGAAGATAAACATCTTTTACTAGTCCAAACCTTTCAAATGGGATGCATAGATCCTCATGCCTATGAAACAAAAACAAACATTGTTACCCAAAACAAATTACTAGTAACATAAAATGATCTAAACAAACATTGATATCAAGTACGATATTGAAATATAAGGCAATAGATTTTCATAAAAAATCATAAATAGATGTATAACATCTGGTTAATTACAATTGAATTTTCAGTGAGGTTGTAGGAAAAAATCTAATAGAACTCCTTAACCATGTAGATACCTGACCTCATTTCCTCCTTTTCTCTTGTCAATTTTGCTTATGACGTTGAGATTTAGTATATTTATACTTAGACATATATTTTTATACTTTTTCACATGATTTCACATTTTTATATTGTGATACTTATATGTTTCCTTATGTTCAATGCATCTTTTTCCTTAATAGACACAATATCTATGTTTTTAACTATAATAAATCATGTCGGTGTAGGTCACTACCATCGTGAGCATAGGTTTCTCCTCTAGAAGGATATAATTTTTTCAGATGGCATTAAAAACCATTGATGAGTTAGTAGAATATTCACTATATCATCTAGAGGAAGATGACAAAACCCAAACTATTTATGATCCCTCTAATTTCATTGTCGTCTTAAATGTATCTTGCTATATATTTTCACATACTTTCACATTTTTAGTTTTTGATACTTGTGTGTTTCCTTATTTTAAATGCATATTTTTTCTTAATAGACACAATGTCTATGTTTTTAACTATAATAAATCATGTTGATGTAGGTCACTACAATTGTGATCATAGGTTTCTCCTCTAGAATGAGATAATTTTTTCAGATTGGCGTTAGAAACCATTGGTGAGTATTAAAATTGGCAACTAGGGCAAAACTCCATATGGTCACCTTATTTATGACAGTTGATATTTTTCTTGGATTCCTCTCTCCGAGAGGTGTAGGATTGATCTAAAGACCATTCGATTTCGACATGTAAAAATGAAGATATGAATTTATTTGAATTATTGACAAGTTTCCAAGGTCGGCCAACAAACAAAACAAGCATTTTTACCCCCATTTCATCCTCAACATTGCATATAAAAGGAGGATATTTCAAGGAATTATTTCATCATCTCATCTCATCACATCTCTCTCGTCACTTGACTGGGTATGCTAATCTAGGTAGCGATCTCTCACACGTGCAAAGGAAGGACACTTATTGTTTGACTGCATTGACCAAATTTTAGAAGGCTTTTTTTTGGGCTGTGTTGAACAACATTGACCTCCCTTTGATTGCTCTTTTGGTGAGGCATCTCCTCCTTGGCAAGCCACAAATCTGGGCATGAAAACCGAGGTGATTTGACCTCTGGCTTTGACTTGTGTTGACTTCCCTAGTTGCTGGCTGCAGTTTGACCTGTGTTGACTGCCCTAGAATAAGTTGAAGGATATTAAGAAGGTCAAGGACAAGGTTATTCAATCCTACTTCTTAAGGATCACTGAGATAAAGAATGATCTTCTGTCGATTGGAGAGGTCATTCCTGGCAAGCAACTTACTATCACTACCCTTGGAGGACTCCCAACCGAATGGTATATATTTAGAACCACTATTCTCAATAATGATCGAATTGCAGGGTTTGAAGAATTAATGTTGAGATGCATTCAAGAAGAAACAAGAATTGTGGAGCAAGAATAGAGGCAACCCCACTGCTTTCTCTTCTCATGCCAAAAGGAGAAATAATGTAGGGTCTAAAGGTCATTTCAATGGAAAGCCTAGATCTAAGGGTGGAAGGAAGGGCGGGTGCTTTGTTTGTAATAAGTTTGGCCACTATGCAAGGGAGTGTCGAAATAGAAGGGACACATCACATGATGATGATCACAACCATTCCAGGGGAAACTTCAACAACAATCAATCAAAGGAATGGCAGGTTCAATGGCAAAAGCAATGTAGGACATCAAGGAAATAGTCAACCCTCCAAGAAAGCAAGGAACTCCAGGTATGAAGAATCAAATGTTGTTAACAATAAGGAAAAGGAATACTATCTTATATCGGCCCTATCCACTACCTATCCTCCAAACTCTTTGGGGAATTGGCTAATTGATAGTGGTGCCTCAAGGCACTTCACTAGATACAAGGAAGCTCTCTCTAATCTGATAGAGAAGGATACAAACTTGGAAATTATTCTTGGAGATGATTCCACCTATCCCATGAAGGGAGTAGGAAATGTTACCCTTCAATTGAATCAAGGTAACACGATTCATTTACAAGAAGTTATATATGTACATGATCTCAAGAAGAATCTTGTGTCCATTTCAAAAATGGAAGACAAAGTATAAAAGGTGGCATTCATCGATGGAAAGTTACAAGTTTGGAAAATTAATTTTAAAGATGTTTTTACTCTTGGGTTCCAAGTTGACACTTCGTATCAAGTTGGAGGAAGTCCATTGGGAGCGATGTCTTGCAACACACCTCTACAATCTGAACTATGGCATGAGAGGTTTCCCATCTTCATTATAAGGCTCTACCCGATGTGAGACAGATGGTGACAAGTATGCCCGAGTTCAAAGTAGAGATTGAAGGATGATTGACATAAATCTAGATGAGGTTTCAGCACTCAACTTTTCATTCCAACTGCATCACATGTCCAATGAAAGTGTGTCTACAAAGAACCCACGTGACTGACTTCTTAGAATGGTGAAGTCTCTCAACCATAAAGAACAAGAGATTAACACTAATACTACAGCTTTCTTGGTCATAGTAGTAGAACAACAGATTAACACTAATACTACACCTTTCTTGTTCTGGTTCATGGAAGCATTAAACTCTTACTCATCAGTGTTTGAGTCTCTAGACACTACACTTAAAAGTAATATCATAGATCGTATGAATATTGAAAAATAATGCCTTGCCCGAGACATAGTGAACATAATTTCTTGTGAGGGGGAAGAAATTATTGAGAGGTATGAAGTTGCACGAAAACGGTGCACTAGAATGACTATGGAAAGCTTTAGTGTGTATCCTCTTAATGCTAATGTTAAGGACATAGTTAAATCTTTGCTCCATCAATCATACTGCAATAGCTAAAAGACTAAGGAATAAGGAGCTATGTATTTTGGATGGTTGGACATCTTCTTGGAATTGAGAAACAAGGACTGTTAGAAGGTTCTTATACAATAATTTCTTATAATTTGTCAATATCATTGCAGAAACTACATATGACTTTCATGTATGCCAGGGAAGAGTTCAGAAATTTTCTTCCTTACGAAGGTAGAGAGGAAAATGCTAAGGCTTGCTAAAATTAGTGATATGCCTATCTGCACAGTGGGAAATAGGATAGAGACAATTACTATTTAACTTTCAGGAACTTATGCTTGAATAGCTAAAAATTATTGGATTTTTTCTCATGATTGAGTACAGACTCTCATAATCAACTAGATGAAAAATCAAGTCTATCTTTCAAATGTTTGAACCAAGATTGTATCACTAATATTACAGCAATAAAATAAATAATTTCAATTTATAGAAAGTTAGTATAGTGGCAACATACTTGAATTTCTGGGGTGCTTCAAACAATGTTGTCCTGAAGATATGATTCTAGGTTGTTTTCAATTTTTAATTAGCGCAGTTAGCTCTAATTTTGAAACTTTGTAGGCTTTGTTGCATGTATCAGTTTGCATCAATTCTTCGCCAGGCATTTTTCTTCGACTCGCTAAAGGAGTCTCATTTTCCGCATCCTTCATATGAGTAAACCTTTGAACCAGCACTGGTTTTCCATACAAACTTTCAAAGAGAGAAACTGGAAGTTCAAAGTAGGTTACAAGACCTCCTTATATAACAGACACAGGTGATCCCAAGATGTGGCAAAAGTTTGAACTTCAGCTGACACTAAAGAAAACAAAGAGCTTATGTTTGAAATCTCTAACGACATGCTTGGACAACCTATTCCTCTACGTTGTTATCTTGTGAAGGATAGTGTTTCCCTCCATTACTAACCGTTCCAATAGCCCCTGCTTCCTAGTCCATTAGTTTTGGCCTCTCCAGACACTAAAGAGCATTAGAGATTGTATTCCATTGCGCAAATATGTGTTTAAAGGGAAATTCTGCCAGAGCATAGTATTTCATGTTTAGGTCTCAAATTCTTGGTTCCATACAAATAGAAACTGCCAAAAGATATCTACAAACCAGCTGAACATTATAAATTTTCAGTCTCAGAACATTGAAGTAAATCTATAAAGAATGTGGCATTAGATTTCTTAGCTTCGTGAAACCCCTAATGTTCTACCCTATTTGTTAGTCATAAAAATCTTACAAAACCTATAACGTTTGTGCCATTGTGTATGCTTAGCCTCTAAAAGCCCTAGCTTTCTATCTTCTTCTATGTAATTTGAACATAACACCATCAAATACTAGAATAATCAATGTCCATTCTCAAATAAATTTGAAATGTGGAGAAATGAGACATAAATCATTCAATCATATTACAAAATCATGATCTTTAACTCAATGCACTTCTTCCAAAACTCTGTTGTTTTTTTAAACAAAATTGAGCACAACCTCCTCTAGTCCTTCTATAGAGAGCCTTAATTTATGAAATCTTCCTTGTAAGCCAAAATAGAGTCAAACATTTCCATTGAAAGGTTAGAATAACTGAACTGGAAAGAACCCTTGAATATATCTTAATGATATTTTTTTATCTCTGATTCTTCCGCTTAAAACCTTGTTTTGAGCATGGCCTCTTTTGACAAATTTAGTTCAGAGAATACAATGGATTATTTAATGAAATATTTCCAGAAATCCGAAATATAGCCAAATTTTCGAATCAAGAGCTCAAAATAACTTCATCAGGAGAAATCTTATACGATTCATGATGACGATAGGAAAATTAATGGTGCTTTGCAATTTTCGCACCCTTTTGTAGAAGATTACCTTTTCTGAACTCATTTTGACGGTGAAGAAACACAAATGAATTGTTGGAAGCCATGCATGAAGAGATCTAGTGGCTCGGGGAATGATTCTAGGCAACACTTATGTGATTACAAACCAATATTGTTCAGATGCAGGCTTGTGAGGTCTAGGGATACATGAAATGGCAGAAAACTACCAAGAGGATTTGAATCTAAGGGCAAGATAGGATTTTTACTGTCTGATCATGTCATCGATGACCATAGATTTGTCTTTTAATCAAATGGATTTTCAAAGAATTTGGAATATTTTACAAATTTTATTATTTAAGTGGAATAATTTGTTTAGTTGGATGTTTTTTGTTGGGGCATTGGACATTGCACATCATCTAAGGAGAAAGAGAATTTCCATCCTAGGGTTTACAAGTGGTTTTTAAGGCTCAGTGATAATATAGACAATGAAAATGTACAAAACCACCACCAAGTGCTTCTAAGGTGAATAGTTGGCTTAGTGATGCTCATGAAGACCATTTAAGCGATGATTTTTAGGGCCTTAAACATTGTTCAAGGATGAAAACTGGTTCATGAGGGCCCAAAAGAGATGTAACATAATGTTCATGGTCCATGTATAAGTTCCCAAGCCACTTCAATACAACCCCTAAAAAGAAAATATTTTTCCTAGATATGTTTTATGGAAAATGTTTAATATTTTCCTTTAGTGACTAATTCATATTGACTGCTACTATAGATTTTGGAATATATAGCATGAAAAAGTGTTCAAAAAGTTTCATGTTATATGTGGATGCCTATTGCTACACTTGTTATCTTGCAACCTTTATTCTTCTAGAAATATATAGTTTTCTCATATAAAACCTCAAGCCATAGGCTTGGTAACACCCTTCAAATAATCTTTACTCTCATTTATGGGAATTAATACCTATAATTATTCATCTCATACATTAGTTGTTTCAATTACAAGAGATATTGAATGATCAACCCATGTTCATTTACCAAGGATATAAAAAATAAGATGAGATTCTAGTTTCTTCTTTAGAAATTCTCATTTTGGATAGTCTAAGTAGTGGCGTTTTATCTGAACTTTGGTATTGTTTAATTTTATATTGTAACTTCTCTCCTATACATATTTATTTCTCCTAAAATTACAAAGAGGATCTTTGTACTACATGCACATATAATTGAAATGGATGAAGGTGTCAATTGGGAGGCTGGTGAAGAACTTGCACTTGCAACTCTAACAATGGATATTAACCATGCAAGATTGAGTGGTTAATATGGTGAGAAGTATCTTTAGTCATTGGAATTTAATCTTCAAGACAGAGGGGCCATATAAGAGCTCTACCATTTTCTATTGCACATGTTTAGAGATATTAAATTCTACATGATTTGAAAATTTTAGAGATTTGTGTCCAAGAGATCTTCAAATAAAAGCAAAATGATATAGTTTCTTTGCAATGTGAGCATTTATTCATCTATAATTAGGGTAGGTTGGCATAAGATTTGTAGGGAGGATATCACAGAGGAGAATGTTGTCAAAAAGGTCTATAAAGAACTTCAAAAGAGGGTCTTGTTAAGCTTATGGATCCCAAACTTCAAAACCCCCCAAAGAGAAATTTTAATCTCCCTCGATAATAATGTGACCCAAGTGAATGAAAGGAAGTTTTACAAAAGAAAGCTAGAAATATTATCTATTCAAATAAAGCCTGTAAAGGTTTAATCAATAGAAATACATGTCTAGGACCTCAGATTAAATATCAACAAAGATTCTTGAGTGAATATAATAATCATTTTTTACGCTAATGAGACCAGCATTTCATCCTGTGACAAGGTCCCCTAAATGGCCAATAACATCATTAGATAAAAACTCCCAATGAGGGAGAGAATTCTATAGTAATTGGATCCCCTTTTCCCCATCCACCATTGATTCTTGTATAATGACAATATGAGGGTAGTGAACTTGATTAAACTGTTTATAGCTAATTTTTTTATAGGGTTGGCTAATGCCTTTCAATTCAAGGATAATATTTTCAGTTTGAAAGAGATTCAACACTTGAAGCTCTAAGGGAAAAAATGATATATATATATATATGGAGAAAATTTCAAAGTTTGTATATTTATGTTCCATTAACAAAAAGGATTTTCCCCTTCTCTTGGGGACATTTAGATGATAATCGCTATGAGGCCCCAACCCTCTACCAAAGTCTAAAAAAGGAATGTTTGATGAGTCAAAAAAGGGGGAAACAAAAAGGAGAGCAGAGCATCATAGACTGTAAATAGGGGGAGAAGGGGGAATATAGGGGAGGGAAGGGATGAAGGAGAACATCAAGGAGGAAATAGTAAAGGAGAGTCCTGGGAGAAAATTTAGGTTGTCCCTAAGATCCGGGGGGGAAGTGATTCATGGAACGACACTAAAGCACAAAAACACAATAAGAGATAGACAAGGAACTAGAAAAAGGAGGTTGTTGCTTGGGGAGGGAGGGCCCTACTATGAGGTTGGAGGAGCTTGTCTGATAGTGTATAGCAAAATCGATTGAAGTTGAAGATCAAGAGCACTCTTTCGTGCATGACACAAGGGAGAAAAAGAGGCTTGAGATTATGATATTCGAGGAGTCACTTGAATGTGTGGAGTGTTGAGAGGTTTGTCATTGATGCGAAAGAAAGGGAAATTGATGAATTAGAAGTAACCCTTAATATGTTGCATGTCTCATGAGTCTTCTTGAGAAATGTTCAAGCCTTCTTAAAAGACTGCCACCAAGGAATTCACTATCCCCTGAAGTTGACTATAATCCCTTGCCTAAAATAATTCAGGATCACACAGTGTGCTGAGCAAAAGCTTCAAGGCTCTCATAACTTGTACCTTATATGAGTCATCTACAAATTTGTGAGCATACTTTTCAGATTTATGCATAAACCATGTGATTGACATTGGTTTGCTGTAAAAAGAGTCATGAGATACTTAAAGGGGACTCAAGATTATGGGCCTAAGTACACCAAGGTGGATGACTTTTGTGTTATTGCACATTCTAATTCATACTTCAATGGGGACAAGGAAAACATAGTATCAACTTTAGGATATCTCATGAGTCTTGGATCAAAAATGTTCTCCTACACAGGGCTTCACTCAATGAACCTCTCACATATCACATGCGTTCGTGGCATACTAAATGATACCCCTAATTTGATTATATATTGAAAAACACCTCTATAAATCACATTATATAACCCCATTATGAATGAACGTGGTATGGTATTGCTCCATAAATGAAGCCTTCATGGTCTCCTAGAGGTCATGCAAACAATCAGTTTCGATAGATTCAACAACAAAAGTAGAATATGTGGCATTCGCAGAAGCGACAAAGGAAATTGTGTGGCTCAAGAAAATAACTGAATGCTTGCAAGAGAAACAAGTGAACTCAACTTCTTTATGTTTAGATAATACTTCTGCAATCAAGTTTGCCAAGAACCCAAGATTTTGATCAAACTACGCACATCAATATGAAATATCATTTGAATCGCTATCATGTAGAGGCCAAAACTATTCATCCAATCTATTGTTCTACGACTAAGAAAATTGTAGACATATTCACCAAAGCTCTAGGAAGAGAAAAATTCGAAAAGTTCAAAATGATGCTTGGGCTAACAAAAACTCCTTCAAATTAAGGGGGAGAATGTTATACATTGCAATCCTTCGAGATTATAGTTTTAAATAATTAGATGTAAAATTAGGTGAGGTAATGAATAATGGGTTGGGTTTTAATAACCGTCTTTTTATGTGATAAATTTGTTTTCATTTCTCAATGAATGACCATTAGAACTATTTGATCCTCAAAGAGTGCAACCTTTCAAACCGATTTCTTTTTTATCTTTCCTAAAAAAATATTCTTGCTTAAATGACAATGAGCTTGAAAATAAATAAATAAAAAATAAGGCACTCTTTAATAGTCAAAAACTTCAAAAAATAAATAAAAAATACACATAATTTTTCCAAAATTCAAATTTTAAAATTTTACATTCTCTTGCACCTTCCTTGTGTGACCACAATATCTCCACAATTTGAGTAAAAGAAAAATAAAATCTATTTATGCAAAATAGAGAGTATAATGATTCTAAATTATTTCCTCCAAATTTACTAATTTGAATTATTGCCTCCAAATTTATGAATTTGATCAAATTTTCACAAATCACTAAATCACTGTGCAATATGAATTAAACCATGTGAATAGTTTCAGATTTTTCCACAATGAGGGAGAGCATTCTATAGTAACTGGATCCCCTTTTCCCCCTCAGCCATTGATTCTTGTATAATCACAATATGAGGGTAGTGAACTTGATTAATCTGTTTATAGCTAAGTTTTTTATGGGGTTGGCTAAGGACTTTCAATTCAACGATATGACTTTCATTTTGAAAGAGATTCAACGTTTGAAGCTC